>JABEEJ010000377.1:0-56505 GCA_013363135.1 Fusarium brevicatenulatum | reverse complement strand
GACTAAAGTAACTATTTTATTTTTTATAAAAAGTATTTTAAGTTCTTTATATATATTAAATATAATTATTATTAAATAAGCTTATAAAGCTTATTTTAGGTAATTATATTAAGTAATTAATATATTACCTAGATTAACTTTAATAAGAGTATTATTTTAAGTTAATAGTCCCTATAGCTAATAGCTTATATTACGCGCCTTATATATATATAGATACTGGTCGCTGGAGCATGGATGGCTCTGTTTGGCGGGGATGATAGCGGTCGCTGAGATGGCTCAGGACGGTATAGTTCAATCTGGGGTCGCGCATTTGACCGTTTTGGGACACATGCGCGAGATGGCCAGATAGCGCTTCCACGATATCCGGATTCTGGGGAAGCTTGTTCACCGCTTTTATCATTTTGATTCTACCGTAGTATTACACTAAAGATCGGAACGATTCTCAAGAATCAAGAAAATCGAAAACATGTCTTTATCATTATGTATCTTCACTCGGTTATGTATATAAAACCTATCGCTAATTTCTCCCCGTCCCCTCCGAGCCACGACGTATCCCTATTATCATCTCACCATTGTCTAGATTTTTTATGCTCTTCAGTAGCGAGTTGGCTTGAAGCCTCCCTTGGGGAAAGGCACAATATTCTCCTCAGCTGTATGCTTCACCTTACCCATCGAGATAGAGAACTTCTCCTGGTCAAAGATGCTGTACACGTTGCGCAGGAAAGGATCACCAAAGATCGACACTTCGTCCCCGCGAGAAGCAGCGAATACTCCACAGGTGCCGTCAGAGAACTTGGTCACCACGCCGTAGAGCGGAACCTTGATCGTGCCGTGAACGCCAAACTCAACAGCGATGTACCCGTCGTTACGCTTGGAGTCAGCGTACTTGCAGTTAACCGCAAAGTATTGCTGGCCAAAAGGTTGCTCCTTGGCACCAAAAGCGCGGAGGATAGGAGCCATGGTCTTGTCGGTGAGATAAAAGCTTGCAACACCAGTGTCCAGCAAGACGGGAACACCGACTTTCTTCTTCCCGTAAGTCTCCTTTGTGCGATTGTTGCCCTTGGTGAGAAAGACCTCGACAGAGGTGACATTGACCACGTTGGTCTGGCCACCGGTAAGGTCGCTGTTGAAAGGGTCGACCATAGGCACGGTGATGAGATCGCCATCAATCTTGGCCTTGTCATAAGCTCCGCCAAGGAGCATCCTGGCGTTGGCGGCCTTCTTGTCATCGGGGCCGAGATAGAGACTCGACGCAAGGTAGTTGATCTTGGAGGCGTTCTTCAGCTCCGGCAAGAAGTATGCGGAGAACCTGTCAGTGCACTTGGGGCCAGCATACCCGCACTCCAGCGATAGACCTGTTGCATCGCCGTCAGTTCAGCATCTTGATCATGGTATAGCTTTTTCTTACCGAGAATTGTGTTGATATCGCCGCTCAGCTTGTCGGGGAAACTGTAATACGAAGTCATGCCAAAGTACATGTTCTTGGTTGAAACACCGCCGATAACAATAGTATCCTCCAAATAATCGCCTTGACCGACGTAGCCCAAGGCATCAGCGAATCCATCACCTGCATAGCGGGATGTTCTACAGAGTGGTTAGCGACAGAACCTACAAGTACCTGGGTACATACTTAGATGTTCTGTTGTTAAACGTGCCAAAGGTCTTGCAATTGTTTCCCTGCTTCTTGCAAACCTCATTGCGAGGGTCTAGGAAGGAATATCGCGGGCTGCCAGTGTCGATCTTGAGATACTCCGTCTGCGGCGGTGTGCCAACCTGGAGCTTGGCATAATACGCCGTCAAGCCTGCATCGCGAGATAACGGGACAGAGATAACACCAGCAGGAGTCTTGCCCGCAGCAGCGATGCTAGGGAACGCGACAGCAGCAGCGACGGTGGCCAAAGTGAAGAGAGCCATGGTTGTAGATGTCGTTGATGTGCAACCAAGTTGCCTGATGTCTATGAGGCTATATATAAACGGGCTAACGCGCCCACTATACGGTATAGCCCCTGTCCAGATGAAGTCATGAGGCCAAGACCTGTTTGTCGATACGAGTTTCTTAGTGGATCCCATTCCTGATCTGCCGAGCTCGCTCTGATGCTATTGGTGGCGAGCCTAATTGCTAGCCGGTTTTGGGAAATTAACTCGTATGCGGAGCCCGGCATTTTATCTAAATTCGCCGGATAATCAAAGCGCGAACTATCTATGTAACACTGGAACGAGCGGGAACGAGGTCGTGCGCTTGGCCATAAAATGCGGAAGAAAGAATGTCTATTTTTATGGTAATTTCTTATCTACCTACACGACGGTTCTCATCATGTCTCTCAAACTCCTGCAACTGATTGCAGCATTTGCTGCTTCTGCCCATGGCCTTGCAGTGCCCGATAGCCAGGGCGCTGCTTTCAGCCTCGATGCTTTGCCGTCAACGCAAGAGGAATTCGATCCTGTGGCTGAGCGCCAGAGGCTCGAGGCCAAGTTCCCTACGGCGCATGGCAGCAACATCAAAGCGCGTACCACCAAGCAGTCGGGCTCCGTGAAAGTGAAGCCCGTCGATGGGGGCTTTACATTCTTCACTCCTACTGTTATTGGAAACCAGACGTTCAAGATGCTCTACGACACTGGTTCCGCTGATTTGTGAGTACATCCCTGCTTCAGCATCTTGGATCAAAACTGACACCGCACTCAACAGATGGGTGTATTCCAACGACTCTTCCCCCTTCCAGCGTGAGGATCACCTAGGCTATGTACCGACTTCATCCGCAACCCTCCTCAAGGGCTACAACTTCACTCTCAAGTACGCCTTTGGCGATGTGATCAGCGGCGAAGTCTTCACCGACACCGTCAAGGCAGGACCCGTCGTAGCCAAAAAGCAGGCCGTCGAAGCCGCCCTCATCATCCAGCCCGAAGTCGCCTACGACGGCATCATGGGTCTCGCATTCAGCACCATCAACCAGGTCACGCCCAAGAAGCAAAAGACATTCTTCGAAACGCTCCTCCCCACCCTGAAGAAGAAGGTCTTTGCTGCTAATCTGAGGCTTGATGGTAAGCCTGCGACATGGGACTTTGGATACATCGATAGTACCAAGTTCAAGGGCAAAGTCGCCTACACCTCCGTTGTCAGCACAAAGTACTGGTCCATGAACGTAAGCTCCTATGCCGTGGGCAAGAGTTCAATCAACCGTAAAAACAAGGTTGGCGAGGTCATCGTCGATTCCGGCACGTACCTAGTCTATCTGCCTGAAGCTGTGGTGAACGACTACTACAGCCATATCAAGGGATATAAGCTCACGGAGGGAGGCTCTCGCACATATCCATGCAATGCCACTATTCCCGACTTCCACCTCAAGATCGACAGCACAACGCTCACTATCCCGGGACGAGATGTGAACTATACGGTATATGACCCTAATTCACGTCTCTGCACTGGAGCGATCACGACTCAGCTTAATGGCAAATACTCTGTGTTGGGAAATTTGTTCATGAAGAACTACTATGTTATTCATAGCCAAGAGGATGCTACCCCCAAGCTTGGATTTGCGTCGCTCTGATCAACTTGATGTGATCCGCGAGGAAGAGGTTCCCCTGTCACTTGCGCTTGGTTTGTCATTAGTTGTTGCTTAGATATCTCATCGATAGCCTGATTTTGAGCTGAACTCTTAATGCTTGCATGCAAGCAGTAGATAGTCTTATTAATTAAAGAGTGTTGTTTTGAGTTGATAGTCCCCACGGCTGATGGCTCACATCACGCGCCTCACACACGTATAGCAATCTTTCAATATCCGGGCTCTTAAGACAGCATTCCACCTTTTAGGAATTGGGTCAGATTAAAGAGTAAAGGGTGGCAACCCTAGATAGCGCAGGCAGCTAAATAAGACTCCATTCACACGTAGACGTTTACAATTAACTTGAGGTCTCGAGCGCGCCTACTGGCGTAACCGCACAGACTAGTCAGTGTCTGGTTTCTTTAAGAATACTGCCTTGGTAGAGTACAAATTATTCCGCCGCATAGTCTTCCGCCCTCGTACGGGTATGAAGGATCCGCCCGCTGAGACAACAATGTCAGGGGGCAGCTGGCCTGAAGGTTCGAGTATCTCGTCAGAACGGCAATGCAAGAGAAGGATTTTGACCTCTGGGACTTTAGATGAAAGCTTGTGAAGCAGTTTTTGGAAGAATTGTAGCCAGAGAAAGCAACCAAGACAATCAGAATGGCCATCGAGAAGTCCCGTATCGACGACAATATAGACAAGCGGCCCAACACCTACCAGAATGGACCCGAGAATATCAAACCAGCTATTCTCGCTCGTTGCTTTGCTGAAGCGATGATGTAAGAGCGACATGGATTTCTCGGTTTTTTTCTCCGAGCTAATCTTAATCGCCTGGAGAGCTAAAAGCTTTAGTAAAGAATTTCCCGATATCTCCCGGGATGAAATTCTAGTACACTGCTCATTTGGCATTGGAAGTGCCCATAGCACTGGAACCTTATATGTCATGAGCTGATCAATGACCAGCGTGGAGAAATGCCTTATCAACTTTTGCGCCCACTGTGTACCCTTTACGACAATAAGCCGCGACCCTCGTGTCGATGACCAGACCTCTAGCTTCGGAGAGAGCCAGAAGGACCCCGTTAATTTGACTGCGGAGCAGCTACTTTGTAGCCTGCGTAGCGAATGGTGGAATTTAAAGGTTTGTATTGGATCCCAAGGGAATTCAGGTTTGAGGACTGAGATCGCCTGGTCGAACTGAACCTCCGTTAGGCACTGATTGGTGTCTACCTGTGCGCTGGTTTCGAGGTTGAGCGTTTCCCGAGCAGTATATCTTGAAAGCAAGTTGGAGTATATCGCTCTCAGCTGATCATCTTCTAAGACGGCCTGTAGAACTTGAAGGTGGCTCATGGTCTCCTGCGAAGCAGCATTGGAATCTGCGCTGTCTAGCTCCATCAAACAACATCAGATACCACGACTTTATGAGCATGAATAGGAAACTAACTTGTGGCATTATATATGACTCTCATGTTGTATTCTAATAGTCTGGATGTTAGCTGCTGTCTTGAACAATCTGTGCACGCGTACTTGAATCTTCCTCATCGTGGGGGGACTCGGACGAGCCTAGTCTCCTTCTTCCTTAGATCCAGATTTGGGGGGCCCACCGAAATGCATATCTCTCGCTGCCTCATAGTTGTCGCGGGAAACATTCTTCTGTGTGCCTGACCCGGCATTGCTGTATATATGCCCCTCGCCATAATGGCTGACGCTACCGGCCATCTCTTCAAAATCTGAATCGAGTATTGATGGCTCTACTTGCTCCAGCTCCTCTATGGCCATTTTCAACGCCTCCACCTGGCTCTGAGTCGCCGTCTGAAACACACGGTATGTTGTCAGGGTGTATGTGTCCTCTACTATGCCTCTCATTAACGTCTCAACCCGACCCTTCTTTCCTATTTTGATGACAAGACTTCGATACACGGAAATGATTGACTTCCCATTCGACTTGGCAAGTTTCTTGAAGATATCCTCTAACTGCTTGGTCTTCTCCTTGCAGCTCTTCAGGACAGTCTCCAGCGCTTGGGCTTCATCTTCAGACGCGTTCTCCGAGTGAGCCTTCGCAGCTTGAAGGGTCTCTTCGACCACTGGAAGCTTCTTCCTTACTTCCTGAAATGCTTGGGGCAGGCCCTTCAGGTCCTTGATCGCATCACAGGCCCGGATGATCGTTTCGGTTACGCCGATAATAGCCGCGATCAGGCTAAAGATTTCAACACCTGACATTGTTGTGGGACTGAATGAAGACGGGTTGGGAACCGGATGAGATTTCAGTTTCTTATGTAGTTAATCAGCTGATATTCTTGAGACAAGGCCTTCGCGGGGGAGACATACCACAAGGTCGTGTAATCTGCACTTTTTTCCAATACTCAGTGCGTGATGACATGATAGAGATGAGGGGAGACACGGAGGTTTTGATGGCCGCCAAAAGGCAAATAATCATCTCCGCCACATTTTCTATTTTTAGTAGAGACGTTGTATAGCAGGGCGGCTTGTATTTAGGCCGGGCAATGGTAATAAGGCTTGTTGCCGCATACCCCGCACACCCCGTTCAGCATCGTAAAATGGCAGATCGGCGCAGGTTGCTTAGAGCCCTGTAAGCTTTCGACCAAGGCACCAGCAGAGACGCATTATTTTTGGGATATTGGTGCAGACTTGTATGATGCATCTCAGTAATGCTGAGATAGAAAATACTGCGGTCTGACCAAATCAAGCGCAAAACCCGACTGGAAATTTGAGGCAACACGTTTTCCTATTCCAATATCGGTACATGTCTTGCCTCTCTCACTTTGGAAGACTGACCCATCGAGCTGAACACACTTCTTTCTGGCTTTCGGGTGGCTCAGCTGCAGATTTGTCCACTAAATGTGGGAACCACACGGCGTTCAGTTGTTCTCATTACTAGGTGATCAGCGACCTGTACTCCGTAATCAGGCGCACTAATGGTTCCTTGTGCATCATGGCTGCAGCCGGTCAGACAAGCCTGCATTAGGCCGGAATTCGAACCACACCCAATATCCGCCGATAATGCATTGAGATAGTTTTCTCTTCTCGCGCGAAAAGAGATAATGTGGGTTTTGCCGTCGGAGCCTAAGATCGTCCCGTCCCGTCTCGTCGATCTGCGAAGATAAAGTTGGGAGCTACACCACTAGACGCCGAACAACATAAAGAGGGTTGTTTGATCACTGGACACCACTTAGACCTCCTTGAATCGTGCCCAGGCTGACTGCGTGTGCCTGCAAGATCTAGCAGCGCTCTTATACATCAACTGGCATCGTCCACCTTGTCACCCGTGGTGTACTGTAACGCAATAATAATCGTATGACTTCTGTACCTTTTTCGGCACAGTGCAGAAACCCTTGGTGCACGCCCAGGCCCACTGTCGCATGGATGAACTGACGCCACAAACAATAGTCTCTAGCTTCGCGGCCACTAATAGAACAGAACTCGTGCCATCGGCGAGAGCCCCTTCATGGCGCAAAATTCAGCAACAACGAATCACGGCAGGAAGAAAAGGTGCGACTGCAGGGCATATGTAAGCCACCCATTTCGGATGCGCTACATCCAGAAAGGAAAGGGGAGGAGGTTCTGGGTTGGTCCAAGAATTTTGTACCAGGGCGCCATCCTGAGGCTCGCTGCCTTACTAGGCCCTCAGCCAGCAGCGCTCTATCGACAACAGCAAATAAGAATGCAGCGTTTTCTTTCTAGTATGGGGCAGTAATGGGGGGATGGGGAGAGCAGGTTGGGAGCGCTTTCTGCCCTCCTCCCGTTCCACGCCATCCATCATCCGCGAGGCCTGCACTCGAACAGAGTGCGCCAGGCGATTCATATATTGCCAGGCATCTTGTCTGTCCTGGACCCAGTTGATGACAAAAAAGCCCAAGCGACATAATGTCAAAAGAACAGAGCACTCAAGAACGCTGGGCACCACTAGCCAAAGGGCCGATACACTCTCAGGCTGACTCTGAGCACCAAAGGTACGGATTGACTTCCCTGCTCAATCCTGTTGCAGCTAACATAAAGCGTAGTTTCGAGTTTATTAAGCATCTCACCATTTCTCGCGACCAGACGAAGAGCAGCGACTTCGAAAACGAAAGGCTTTTGGCACTTGTGCAGGGGCCAGATACCCGATTCCATATCCAGCCGCAGCCCATATTGGCGGAAGGCCAGGCTGAGGGAGGTGCTACTCAGCCTTCCAATGTGCAGAGTCAGCAAAAACAATCGCGTCAAGGTCTTCAGGGGTCCCCGACGACGGCTCAGGGCCCTGATAGAACCGCTCTCGACAATTTCTACGACCCTGGTAAGATAAACGATCCAGGGAGTATTCAACCAGGACCCGGAGGCTCCCAAAGTGGAGGCGAAAGGCTTCAAGACTACCAGAAGCAGTTGACGCTGCTCGACCAGCAGAATAAGAAGATGCGCATGTTGGCTCAACAAGGACAGGATACCGTTGGTAGCATGCCTGAACGATCTGGTAATCCCAATGGTGCTGGAGGCCCAACTGGGACGAAGGATCCGCCCTTCCAGCTTGTGTCTACACAAGGGGTGAACCATGTTGCTTCGCGCGACCCACGTCAGAAGCGAAACGCACCGCATATGAACAACGGCAACATAGAGTCGCCTCTCCCACAGGGCATTCAGTTCGCCTATAAGGCCCCGATGAATCAGCAGATGATGGAGCCTCGCGCCATCGACACCCAAAGAGAATATACCTATCATGGTTTAGATTGGTCTCAAGTAATCTCGCGTTTGATCGAGCTGGAAGATGAGAACAAACGTCTCAGGGCTCTTGAACAACCAGGCGACCCTCCCCCTAGACTTCAGGTCTTTCATAAAATTCAGGGAAATCCGTCAACGTACCAAGCCGCTCCATCATGGATCACCAGTCCCGACGAAGAATGTTCGCTAATGGGGCATTCCCCAGTCATCAGCGAGAACAGATATCTAGAAGGGAGGCCTGACATCGCCATTGTTGTTTACGCGCATTATATGGAGGTACCCTGGGATGACGTTGAGATGTTCGCGGAGAACGGCGCCCCTCCAGACCCGAAGCCTTTTCGGCACTCCATAAAGTTACTCTCGGAGGAGATAATTAAAGCAACAAACTCCTTGTTTAGCAAAATGCCTCAACCCGGTGGCAAGTCTTCTGATTGGGAAACGAGCGGCCTCATGGAGTCACCCTTTCCATTCTGGTACTATTATCGGTCCCCGTCTGCCCTGTGTTTTGATGATCTTTGTGACGCTGAAAGAGAACATTTGCAACTTCTTACAGACTGGATCGAGTCTAACTATGCCGATCTCTTCGATGAGGCAAAGAGTCTGGCATCCCGCAAACTTGTATCTAGGAGAGTGTTTCCTTTATTGTTCCGCCCCGGCGATGTCCTCGTTCAAAAGACCGGGCCAGAAGCCAAAGACATTCGGGGTCTTGTTGCGTCATCATGGGTTTGCAACAACGATTCGCCAGATAGCGAGAGCGATGAAGAGACCTCGCAAAAAAAGATCCAGACGTGGTATCTCCAGGGTTGGTCTTACAAGTATGACGGAAAATTCCACCGGCGTTATGAGCAAGTTAGCTTTGACATTCAGTCGGCTGGCAAGAATCAGGAATTTGAAATCACCAGCCTCAGTGCTTTCCCGGTCAAATTTGCCGATGCTGGAGTCAAGCGTAGGTTGAAGAATCGGGGTTGGAGGTTCTGGAAATGCCGGTATCGGGGAATTGTATCGTCAACGCAGGGTGTGAGTGAATTATTGTTTCCGTCGCTTGAGAACTCAGTCTGCTAATATTTTCTGCACCAGCCCGGAGAGAGATTCATGGTCGACTTTTCCACATATAGTCGCCTCCACCCCAAGCAGGGCATCATGTTAGCCACCAAAGGTCGCGAATACATGCCGGACGAGGCCATGATCTGCGACAAACCCCCTGAGATGCCAGATATCATGGTCTTCCCAAGTACTTTCACTGCCTACAATCTCAGGACCAAAAAGTGGTGTGGGTCAAAAATGCTTATTCTCGGCGCAAAGTCATGATTTGTTGACCAATTCTGTTAGTGGACATCCACGTCGACTTGTGCGAAGATGTACAATGGAACGCTGCTGCCTTCGATCATCTGGTAGTTGAAGACAAGACCAAGAAGCTCCTCAAGGCCCTGGTGACTAATAAACTCAGGTCAGATGAAGGCACAGATATTATTGAGGGCAAAGGCAATGGATTAATAGTTCTTCTTCACGGCGGCCCTGGTACTGGTAAGACATTCACAGCAGAGAGTATTGCAGAGGTGGCCCAGAAGCCTCTATTCCGGGTTACATGTGGTGATATCGGTACACATCCTGAAGAGGTAGAGAAGTATCTTGATTCAGTTTTATACCTCGGCAAGCTCTGGGACTGTATTGTTTTGCTAGATGAGGCTGATGTCTTCCTGGAAGAGCGCCAAATCACTGACCTAGAGCGGAATGCATTGGTAGCAGTCTTTCTACGTATCCTGGAATATTATGAAGGAATCCTTATCCTGACCTCCAATCGAGTCGGAACGTTCGACGAAGCCTTCAAGTCTCGGATCCAGCTGGCTCTACACTACAAGCCTCTCCAGCAGCATCAAAGGGCGAAGATCTGGAGGAACTTCTTCAATCATCTCAAAAAGCTGGAGCAGGACGAAATTGCCTCTGGGAAACCCGAAGATAGTCACGATAAGGCCGAGTACCGTACTACACGAGGGATTGACTTTGTGGAAATCGATAATGCTATTCCTGAGTTGGCCACGAAACAGCTAAACGGACGGCAGATCCGGAATATTATTACACTCGCTCGCCAATTAGCTCACGAAGAAGGAATCGGTATGCGTTACTCCCACCTCCAGGAGGTCATTGATATTACCAGCTCCTTTGATAAGGATTTGAAGAAGCTTAAAGATCAAGAAATGCAAAATCAGTAAGGAGAGTCTGTCTTTATCTTAAGGGACTAGTAATAACAAGGATCTATACTTCCTATATATGTATATTAAAGCTATTCTTTTTGATTAAAATTATAGCTTAGAAAGTTAAATTAATTAATAACTTTCCTTTCGTATCAGACAGGCCCTCAGCTCTGGTAAGATCTAACACTGTTTGTTATAAGGTGTTGAGTTGAGACTCGTAATTAGCCAGACCTTGGTTAACTCCGTTCGCGGACAAAGCGTGGCGATGGCCAAGCTTTAGTGTGCTCGACTGGATGATGAGGATATTTGGCTGCAAAAGGTTAATATTTTGACTGGCTGTCTCGATGTCTCGGTGACAATCTTTCACGGCGTTTAAATATTTGTGAAGACCGCCGCAGAGAGTTAGGCCAAGAGATACATGGCCAACGACTCCCCTGGCGATGGACAAAGGATCAGCCATGTCGATACTGGCAGGTTTGAAGGACAAGAAACTGTCAGCAAAAGGAAGCGGGAAAGATGAGTGTTGAGTAATAGGTGCTTACAGCAAGGCAGACAAGGCAGACTGACACGCAGATCAGGGTGTCAATCAGAACGTGACAATACATCAATCTCACTGCAGGCCCGACTTAAATTTCGAGTATGGGTCATAACTAACTACTGCTATGAATATTGAATGTGCTGGCGTTGCAAGACGGTTAATATGTTAATTCGTCTTCAATGCATAAGCGGTATTTCTATAGTGGGATTTTCGCAAGTGATATGACAACTGAGAGGGATGTTGATAATGCCCCGTCTTATGCCTGACGCAACATCATACCAATGCTGTTCGATCACCTCAGCACTAGTCATGCCAGATACCCGTGATCCCGAGTCGCCGTAAGTCGACGCCATCAAATTCACATATCTGAGAATGCGAAAAATACGTAAACCTATAGGCGCTACCTGATACTCAAGTCCCCCCATGTCTCATACCACGGACTCCTCAATTTGGACCTGTTTCTACCATCACATCCGGTGGTCTGGTCATTATGAACCGCACGCGATTGGATGCGTCTAGAGCGTATACAAAAGATGACTGAAGCTCACACGTGTTCACTCACGTTCCGACTTTAGGAAGGAATTCTATATTCTCAGGCAGCCACGGCAAGCCATGGTATCAATTCCCTTGAACAGATTCAGAATCAGTAGTTTGAATGCCAAGTCAATAGCCAAATCGAGTGCAAGCTTGGGTGGTACCTGATTGGTCTAAAGCCGACTAGTGACCGTACGCGCCAGCCACAATGGTTTCTAGATCGTTGACGATGGATATGGGAGGGGTTCTTTCAGCTCGCCACGCGATAGTTTGAGACATTCACATGATCTAGACCATGGCTCAGCAGCGATTTCGCAGCCATGTCTATCGGGTATGAAGCGGTCAACTTTTATATCTTCAAGTATTTATATGTCCTCCATAACCCTAGAATTCTGTATTCTGTATAGATATCCTCAATCTATCGATCTTTCTGAACCACTATATAAAGTACCCCGCCCTCCAAGACCCCATCATGCCTTCTTATATTTCAGCCCTTACGGTTCAAGCGTCTGACGACTCCGACTTCCTCCCGCCGGGAACTTGTGTCGATGCCAGCCCAGCTCGCGGTAGCCCAGACTGCAATAACGGGCACGGCGGAGATTATACCTACGTTGTCAAGTCATATACCTCAGACTCATCTCAGGCTATCACTGGCTTGTTCATCGATATCACCGGCAATTGTGACCATCCTGAGCTCGGGGATATGGCAAATGGAGCCGGTGGTGACTACCGCTATGTCATTACGTTGCGGGACTTGAATTTGCCCACCAAGATTGGTGACGTTCAGCTTTGGAGATCTCAGGACGATTCTGTGTCGCTTTCTGATGTGGCTGCGTTTGGCTGGGACGGGATCTCTACTGATATCAACCATGGGAGGAGTGGAGCGTACTTGTATCTGGTATGGAAGAATGTCCGCGCTTGAGTCTATTTTATCTCTACCAATTGTGGCATAGGGTCTTTGATCGGTCAGCCCCGTTGTCCCCATCAGTATATGAACAAAGAGCTCTGTGAGCAATGAGATAATGGAAGGTGGCAGATATTCAAGGAATGAGACGTCAAATTCAAGTCCTTCATTTATCAACAATTGTTCCTTCTTCTCCAAAGCATATAGCTTCGCGACATATCAAGTCGTGTGACAGGCGCGTTACTATTGTTAGTTGCGGCTGGGAGCTCCCATGCACCTCTATTCCACGGATACTCTCACTCTCCTCAAGTTTGAGGACAGCGCATAAAGTGAATCCGTCCTGCCCTCTCTATGAGAAGCAGCCCTGACGGAAGGAAAGAAAATACCTTTTCGGGTGTAAGTATAGCAAACTGCCGTCTCAACAGTCTGCACAACGTCTCCAAAGCTCTTCTTGACAAAATTACCCGTCCCTTCAAAATCCCACTCCATGGACACGATCTTTCCTGCACCAGGAGGAACCTCGACGCGCACCTTGAAGGTGACTGTAGTGCCTGTTTTGACTTCGAGTCGTTTGCTGCCGTTGACGCTAAGGTCGACAATAGGTTGGATACCTCTCCTCTCCAAGGCCAGGGCTGGAATCTGGACCTGAGCATTCTGTATAGTATAATTGGTTGGACTACTTTTGTATATCCCGGTCTCACACCAGTTACTCAAGTCTCGCAGATGCTGTTCATAAAGACCTGTAAAGTCCACCACTCTGGAGCTCTTAGACCCTAAAACAGGACCCATCTGATGATCTGCACTCTCAGTGTAATGAAGACGAAACTTATTATCGGTCTCGTCTCCATATGCTCTTTTGACCTGGTTCTTGTACCAATCTGCGTGCCAAGGGAATGCGTCAACGTCCATCAGATTATCCATGACAATCATCCTGCCGTTGAGCTTGCCAGAGAACGTAGCACCACCACTCGCAGACCTTGCTATCTGCTCGGCTACTAGTACGGAGCGCTGAGGATAGATTGGTGCTCCGTTAGAATCACGGAGATAGTCATAACCGTAGAGGCCTGGGGGTTTGGGAACTGAATAGCGATAGAGCGCGTGCATGGCGAGAAACATGCGGTTGCTTAGGTTGATTCGAGTTCCCTTTCAAAGAAGGGAGAGGACGGCGAAATCATTATTAGGGTGAAGTTTGACAGTCTTGTCGGTACTGTTATCGCGACCCTCACCAGTGACCTTGCCAAGTACTTCACCGTCCTTAGAGATGATACTGATGTCCAACCAGTAAGTTCTCGTTGATATGGGTGCCTTGTAGAGAGTGAGCTCACTAGGAGCGTTGTTGGCGTCATACTTGATAGACGTGATCAAGGTCTCGTAGTCAAGCATTTCCTTACGAAATATGTGACCAAGCTTGGACTTTTCGGTACCCAAGTATCCTGGCTTGTTCCAGAAGTCTTCCACGTAGGTGGGGTCCATTTTCAACACAGCTGCACCGGATACGCTTCTTATGGCCTCCCAGAGTGCCTCAGAAGCCCCAGTTTCGTGGAAGCTCTCCCACCCTCTGATAGGGACACCAAGGGCCGTGGCTTCTTCAAAGACGGTCCTCTCGGCCGGGTTCAACTTCGAGTAGACGTCACCACTACCACCGGGTCTAAGCGCTTCCTCAATCTCAGCACTCTTATTCTGAAGAACAAGACCTGCGAGAGCGCGAATAGACCAGTTGTTGATGGAAACTGGTACAGCTTGGACAAGAGTCAGAGCGCCAGACCAAATACCAATCGTATTCTCCATCGCCCCAACAGTGATAAGAGATCCGCCACTGCCTCCGTAGATATACCCATGAATCTTATGGTTCTCAGGCTTGTAGTACTCCCGTTCGACCATCATGCCAAACTTTGCTGCAGCTGCATCACCACGGTGAGTTGGTAGACCAGAAGCACGAACGGTATATCCGCCACTGTCAGCTACAAAGCCAATTTCTCGATCGGTAGCAGTTGAGTTCTGTAGTGGATAGACGCCTTGAAAGAAGCGACCCTTCCATCCACTCTCGGGGAGGTAGATGTTGAAGTCAACGGTGGTCCCGTCAAAATGTCCCGAGATTCGAAGATGAGGGATTGGTAAAGTCTCATGGGTCTCGTTGTCGATTATTGGCCGGGAAAAGAGAGGATCAACACAATCTTCGGTGATTTTCCATACTCCATCGACTTGGATGCAGGGTTCGCCGGTCAGCTTTGGCGTGACTGGATGGGTGGCTGGCAAAGGGGGTAAGGTGATTTGTGCCGAGTTGAAACAAGTCCTAATAAAGACTGTTAGATGTCTTCACATACGTGGTTCAGTCGACGAAGTCATACAAGGCTTTGAGGATATTTAAAGATACCATCGTTGTTAAAGTTGTTTCTGCCGTAAGTAACTATGGAGAAGAAACCAGGTTGAGCGACTTTATCTATCCATTGATCTGATCATCTCAAGTCTCTTATACATGGTTTACTCGGATAGCTCGGATTAGACGACCCTACCAAGACACGGAGTAAGCACCTCAGTTGACGCTAGCGTTGGTGTACTCGTCGTATTTGACCGAGAATTATGTGATTGGGCAATGTTCAAAAGCCAAGCGGCGAGACAACATCTGACCCCCATGCTCATGCACCAGAAGGGATTAATCTAGAGTCTATTAAGCCCGTGGTGAATTTACCTCGTTTTTCTTGTTTCCTCTAGAGGTGCGAAGTGTGATCCTTGCGAACGACAATAATCCTTTCGCTAACTATGAAGTAAAGATACAAACATCAAGACACATACTAAATCTGACTCAGTTCCAAGCAGATGGCCCAAATGTCTCATTGGTGCCCAGCTTCCTCCATGGAGTACCCAGACCATCCGCAGTCGTCCCCTGGACGTTATTTCCCCACCAGCTAAGACTAACGCCCGGAAAGACGAGGGCGAAGAAGATCACGATGGCAGAAATGGCAAGGCCAGAGTCAAGCGCCGCGGACAAGACGTAATTGTACTGTTCTGTGGTTAGCTGCGCTCAGCGTTCACGGGAAGCATATCTTGTAGACTCACCTTGGCCCACCAATGCGGGTACTTTCCACGAATCCACTTGTTGAAAATGAACGAGACTGCAAACGCAGAGCTGTAGTTGATTCCAGTGGCGGGAGGCACATTTCCAGTGCCAGCGAAGAAGAGAGGCCAGTGAAGGTTACGTAGCAACTTGCTGTTAGGGAACTTCCTCTTCAGGAAGAACGTTACCACTGGCAACAGTGCTCCAAGCCAGAACAGATGCAGCAGTCCAGAATAGATCTTGCCGACGCTGTACAAACGTGCAGGACCGACCGCTCCCCATACGATACTTGATGAGAAGTTGACACGACCTTGTGGACATGTGTACTTATTGGGTTGATCGCTCTCGCAAATGTCCTTGACGTGGTGTAACATCCACAGAACAACGGCGTTCTGGGTGAGAGAGCCAACGATACAGGCGGTCAACTGTGCGACGAATAGTGTACGACGAGGAATCTTCATGTACAACCCGAGTTTCATGTCTGAGGCAAAGATCATCGCTTGGCTTAGTCCAGTGTATGCGTAGAACTTGAAGATTAGCATGGCGACTGGCTTTCCGGGAATGGCATATCCCGAAATGATCTCGCCGAGAACCGTAAGGACGTTACTGTTAAGGTTGGCGACGGCGTAAACACTGCCAGTGGGAATGAGATAGAACGCAGCGAGACCGAAAGCGAGAAAGACACCCCAAACGGGCATTTGTGTGTCGTACACTTCTTGTACCATGATGGTGAGACCAAGGACGATGGCGGTCAGTGCGGCGTACCACCACCACGGAGCATTAGGGTATCGCTCAATCAGCCGAGCGTGAATATCCTTCTTCCGCTGCGGATTGAACGCTCCGACGATCTGCTTCCAGTAATTAAGGAAGATATACGTCGGAACGCAAGTCATCGTCGCAAAAGAGATACCATAGCTCAGAGCGAACGTAACCGGCATGAAAATGGGACTGTAGTCCCTGTAATCTTGTGGTGAGAAGTTTCCATGTCGATCGACAACGCGAGAGGCGTTGAAGACATTCCCTGTATTGTCGTAGATGTCACCTCCTGAGAATGGTAGGTAGGCGCTGTACCAAGTGTTTGTGTAGTACAGAATTGGCGTGACGAGGGCGAAGAGGATTACCCACCCGGCGAAGACGTTGGCTTGTGCCCAGAAGGGGACGACGAGGGGAGAGCCGTTATATGCGATTTGAGACCAGTCAAAAGTGGTGGGGAGGTAAGCGAGACCAGTTGACATGCCGAAGAGGTTGTTGACGACGATGTTGTCTATCAAAGGTCAGTAGGAAGAAGCAACAGTTGATTGAGCGGTCAACCTACTTGGGGCAGCCCAGCAGATGAAGGCAAAGGTACTCAGTCCAGTGAAAAGAAACCCAGGAAGCCAGTACTAAAACATCATCAGCGTCAGGGCCAGACGAGGAGTAGATTACTTACCCATAGCCAACCACCAGCAAAAATATACACAAAGAACCGATACCTCGAGATACTCCACCCATCAGCCTTCGGATTCGCCCTCCCATGCAACGTCTGAAATAGCGCCGCATTAGCCAACGTCGAAGGCCAAACCATATGCGGCGGCTCAACGATGAACCTATACGCCATACCCGCCATTCCAAGCCCAAACAGCTGCATCGTGAGCGCGAGTAAGAACTGATAACCAACTGTAGTCTTTAACCCCAAGAACGCAGGCGCAACTTGAGCTTGGATGATATCCGTCGCCCAAGATGGTCCAAACGAGAGGTTTGACATGATTGTTATGAGGGCATGCTCTTTTATGTTGAAGTTATGATCGGGATTGAGGGCAATTTCTTTACCGAGGAGTGTGATTTTCATTATGGGGAGGGCGTGGGCGAGGGCGCGTCCGGCTGGGTAGGCGACTAGTTGTGCGACGAGGGATGAGATAGTAACACTGGGATATCTCATTGAGAAGAACTGGTTGATGCCAGTGCCTAGGATAGTGAAAACTAAACCTAGCGTCCATGCACGGAGCGTGTTGACTGGCATGGAAGGATCATCGACGTTGGGGACATTGGCTCGAACTTCAGGTTGGGGTGAATTGTTCGAGTCAATGTCATAGTGTTCATCTATACCGCTGATGGCGAAAGCAGTAGCTTTATCAGGGTTGTCGACGATTTCTTCAGAGGTGCCCTCAATGGTACCGTCTTCTTGCCGTGAAGGTCCAAGGTTATCCGCGTACTCGACTTTGGGTGCCATGCTGGCTACTCAGTCAAAAGACGAGCCGTGTAAAAGTTTGCAATTCAATAGAGGGATAACTGTCGATGCAATATTTCTTGGCGCGAAAGTCTCGGCATTTTATAATTCCTCCTTATCGCGAGTAATGTCACATTCGATGCTACTCCCCTCCCCGGATTTCGGCAAACGTTAGTTTTATCAAGCCCCTCATGCAACAAGAAGGTCCAAGCGATGCTGTCATTTGAGCTAAGTTCTGATTGGCCCGGAACATCAGGTCCTTAGCTTCGGGGTTAAGGAGAATTAATTGCTACGCCACCTTATCTTGACACTTTTTGACTATCGACAAAAGGTTGCCACTTGGGAATGATAGACTGAGGGTTTGTTGCGGGGTATATGAGTAAAGGAAGGTCCAGCCTTGGTTTGTCACGAGATATCATATCGGCTCCGGTTACGGCCGTCATATCACTAATAAAACGGCAAGCTTCAACGACTGATAGCATATTTTTGTTCTTGAACCTTATCTTTTATCTTTCCAGCTTAGTCCGAAGTCTGTCATCTATCTCAACTATGGCTCGTTCAATAGCACCTCTAAACAAGGACTCGTCCATCCTCATCATCGGAGCGTAAGTCTCAGCCCCCACCAATACATCTTCAAGGCCAATCGCCAATCTTGATTCTAGGGGCACATTCGGTATCAGTACTGCCTACCATCTAGCGAAGCGTGGCTATACTAACATCACTTGCATTGACCGCCACCCATGGCCGAGTCTAGACTCTGCTGGTCATGACTTGAACAAGGTCATGCGTACTGAGTACGACGAACCACTTTACACGCGCCTTGCTCTTGAAGCCCTTGATGCTTGGAGAGATCCTGAATGGCATGATGTATTTTTTGAGACTGTAAGTCATTGATCTTAATGACTCTCTTTGCGACTTGGACTCACAAAAGCAGGGACGTATTACTACTACAACGGGCGACAAGAAAGCCGAGTCTTTTCTTGAGAAGTCTTATGAGAACCTCAAAAGGGCAGGAAAGGCTGATAATCTCGAGCTCATCAGTGGCAGAGATGAGATTGTTAAACGTGTTCCTCAACTCAAGAATGCAGTCGGGATCGAGAATTGGAAGGGTCTTTACAACAGTCTCGGCGGATGGGTCCACGCTCGAAAGGCCCTTGAGAAATGGGCCTTCAAGTCTGAGCAGATGGGCGTCAAATTCGTCTCAGGCCTTAGCGGTACCATGACTGGCCTTGAGCTCGATGCATCAGGCTCAATGACTGGAATTCGTGTCGCTTCTGGCGAGATTCTTCATGCTGATCACTACATCCTTAGCACGGGCGCTGCATCGCCACAACTATTGCCCGAGTTGTCGCAGCAGTTATGGTCTAAGTGCTGGACTCTGGGGCATATTCAGCTCACTGATGAGGAGGCTGCTGAGTGGAAGGGAGTCCCTGTGATTGATAACTATGAGCTTGGGTTCATGTTTGAACCAGATCCCGATACAAGTCGGTCACGCTTCGAATGGCTGGTCCCAATACGATCGCTGACTTAGGAGCAGAGCTGATCAAGATATGTGATAACAACCCGGGCTATCAGTACCAAAAAGGCACCATTGTCAATGAAAATGGCAAAACGACAAACTACTCTATCCCCCGCTACTCAAGCGATCATCCACAAGACAGCATCCCACACGAAGCCGAAGTCGCCATAAGAAAGTTCATCAACACCGTCATGCCACAATTCTCCGACCGTCCCCTCCTCGATGCTCGTGTGTGCTGGTGTACTGACTCACCTGATGCACACTGGCTCATCGATCGCCATCCCAAACACCCTGCTCTGCTTCTTGCAACTGGTGATTCTGGACACGCGTTCAAAATGTTTCCGATTATCGGAAAGTATATTGCTGATGCACTGGAAGGTCGTGAGTCGGGATTGAGAAAGGAATGGGCTTATGGAGGACGGGTTGCGAAACCGACTTCGCATCGGCCTGATACTGAGATCAAGGACTTGAGGGATGTCATGGATCTCAAGGCGGAAACTAAATTGTAAATTGTTACTAAATGCTTAGCTATGAATCATCTATATGGTGAAAAATGACTTATGGTGGGATGCATACAGCTCCAGTCATACCGCCTTCTCTCAAGGACTTTCACAGCCCTCATAGTAGTCATAGACCGAAACATCATCAACCTGAACCTTGATCGTTCCCCCAGAAGGCTGCTGGCTCGTACAGAAGAATCCAATCGACAACCTCTGATCATTATTCTCAGCAGTAATACGATACTCCTGCTCATAATACTGAAACTGTGAAATTGGCTGATCACCATCAACAGCAATAAACAACCTATTCGCCCCTCCCCCACCAGCAAATGTACCGAATCTACATTCGTCTGCCTCAAGAGGCTGGCCCTGAAGAAGAGCCCAGTGGAATTTAAAGACGTATTCGTGACCCGCGACGGTGTTGGTTAGTTCTTGGAGGATGGATGAACTTCCGCTGGTTGAAGTGTCGGGGTAAGTATATTCCCTGACATTTGTTAGTGTCGTTTAAACGGGGGTTTTTAAGGTTGAGCTCACATAGAGCGGGCTCCTGTTCTGGGGAACTGGGTTGATAGAGTTGAGACGCCGAGAATGATCCACGGTTCGGCGGTGGGGTTTCCGTTGCCGTCTAGATTATCGAAAGACGGGTTCTTGATGTAGTTTGTGTACTCTCCCGTGAACTCGCACACCGGCGCGGTAGAAGTCGTAGCGGTGGCTGTCGTAGAGGCCTCGGCGGTCGTAGAAGCAAACTCGGTAGTAGTCGCGTCAAGCGTCGCGGTCGCGGTCGTTGAGGTGTACAAGGTGGAGGAATCACCAGTCGTGCTCGAAGCTTCAGACAAGAAGGTAGTCGCCGAGCTCTCAACTGAAGTGGCAGCCGAAGACGTCTCGGCCGTTGCCGAAGTTTCAATCGAGAGCGAGTTGGTCACAGTTGAAGAAGCTTCAGTCGTAGCAGTGCCAGAAGTCTCCAAGCTCGAGCTCGTAGCGCGAGTGATCGGCTTGCAAGGCCCAGCGCTAGCCTGTCCGTAGAGGGCAAAAGCCGCAACGGCAGCTGAATACTTGAGCAGCATCATGTTTCCAAAGAACGATTTAAAGAGCGGAATGGCGTCGAAGCGCAGAATTGAGAAACGAGCGGATGAGAATTCGAGCAAACATTGTAGGGGGCTCAGCTACATTTAAGACTCCTTTATTGAAGACTTTTCGTAATCTCCGAGACGGCGCTATTGGCTTGGAAATTCGATAGTTCACGATAGCGCGATGTGGTGTTTATAGCTTATTTTTCCAGGCTACCGGCAAATTCTGACGAAATACATCACGGCTAGCGTCCGCACCACCTGCGATAGATGGTGAGTTATTCTTCTCAATGAATAGAGCGAACTGGAAGAATTAATCTCTATAGAGGCTATTTTCGGTTCTCTGAAGACCAAACCTCTTAGAGGAGAGGTCTTCTGTTATAAGGGTATGAGGCTTGCCGTAGCTTGTGAAAAACGTAAGCTAGCTGCGATGTATTTTGCGAGAATTCACGTTAGGCTGAAAAAATTAGATTAGATCGGATCGGATACGACGTCTTCATTGCGATGTTCCTGCATACACCTGTGTAACCAATCAGAAAACGAGATGCATTATAGATCGGAACTTCAATACCAAGCCACTATTCTTTTGCTTTAAATGGTAAGATAATTTTTATCTTTAATGAATATTTTGACAGTCTTGGCGACAGAAGGCAAGATCTTCGAGGCGCTCTGGAATGTGACGAGGTGCGTGCCGTGCCTAGTGTGATGGAGAGCGACGATCGCCCCAGTCCGTATGTGCATTGAAACAGGAGACAGGTCCTTGTACATGCCAAAAGGACTTGCCTGTGTGTGTCAACCCCCGCTGTAACGCTCTGCACTCTCGTATCACAGTTCGTCCTCATCCAATGCCTCAATCACCTCTCATCAACCTGCCCTCCTCGTCCATTCTTGCGACAGTATCACATACCACTATTCTTTGTACAGCACAAACGAAAACGGCAGTCAGCTACCCCGCGATATGTGATATCAGCCAAGGTGTCGACTCTTTTCTCTTTATGTCTGAGACGACATGCGGTATTCACATGCAAGCACAGACCTCTATTCTCTATGTCCTCAGCGGAGTATTCGGATCTGTGATGTAATTATCTGCATGTGAGTGCATATATGACGGCAGTTTCTGTGCCGCTGAGCCTTTCGGGCAGGTCTCTTGGAATTGTGGCGGGCTGAGCGATGTATGTCTCGGTCGTATGCAGATATCATTGGTGGTGCAGGTTCTGTGTCACGTCGGCTGGTGTTGATCCGTAAGAGACTCCGCATCTTTTTTCAGCTCGACTTGTATCCCATTCCCAAGTCATTTGTGTATATAAACTCGACCCTATTAACTAAGTCTTGCTTGGTATATTCCTCACAAGACTCTCTGTCTCTTTCTCCGTATCAACTTCGCTACTATCATGGCTACCCTCCCAGTCACAGCCCACCGCCCCATCGGCAAATGGCTCCCCAACCAACGCCCAGCGATCCAAGACTGGATCGCATCCAAGCTCCAACAGACCAAGAGAAAGAACTTTGCTTCTCTCGATCCCAACCCCAAGATCGTAGCTTTTCAGAAGCTCGTCAATGACAACGACTACCTCAAAACCCTTGCGAATGACATGTTCACCCAGTCTTCCAAGCACTATGACCCCACTGGTGAACCAGCCCTCAAGACCTTTGGTCAATTCATTGATGTCCTCAGCCTCATCATTCAATCTGCCCCGCCGTTCTTTGATAAGCAGGATCCTCCTACTGCGATGGGCATGATTGGGTTTCCTATCAATGCTGTTCTTGATTGGCCTATGGGAACTATCGCTGGATATGAATTTTGGCTTCTTCCTGAAGTCAACGCTTCGTTCAAGGGCGTCCTCGACTCTTGGGGGTCGTTCTTGGAATCTTCTGGGTCTCAGTCTGGTCTGGAGGGTTGGCTGTCCAAGGATGCGCTGCATATGCTTGCCACTGTCGCCAACACTGGTGAGGACGGCGGCCCAACGTTCGATAAGATCTTCATCTGCAACCCAGCCGAGAAGTACTACGGCTACAAATCCTGGGACGACTTCTTCACCAGAGAGTTCCGAGATAGTATGCGCCCCGTCGTGTGTCCAGACGACGCCCCTCCAACCCCAGAGTACCCCGACCCAACCCTCGTCATCACCAACGCATGCGAGTCCGCTCCCTTGCAAGTCGCAGAGCACGTCAAGCTGCACGATCAATTCTGGCTCAAATCCCAGCCCTACTCCCTCGACAGAATGCTCAACTCCAACCCAAACACGCACAAACTCGTCGACGGAACAGTCTACCAAGCCTTCCTCAGCGCAAAGAGCTACCACCGCTGGCACGCGCCCCTGAGCGGCAAAGTCATCGACATTGAGCTCGTTCCCGGTTCGTACTACAGTGAGAACTACTTTGAGGGATTGGCGGGTAATCCAGATGATCCTGATCCTGCGGCGCCGAATTACTCGCAGCCCTATATCAGTGCTGTGGCTACGCGGGGTATCATCTGGATTCAGGCTGATAATCCAAAGATTGGGCTCATGGCTATTGTGTTTATTGGTATGGCAGAGGTTTCGGGGTGTGAGTTTATTGTTGAGAAGGGGGAGCATATTACGAAGGGGCAGCAGATTGGCATGTTTCACTTTGGTGGGAGTTCGCACTGCATGATCTTCCAGCCGGGTGTGAAGCTTTTGTGGAAGCGTCCGCCGCCGTATGATATGGATACGGAGGATAATAGTCGCGTCAACAGTCTACTGGCTGTTGTCGGTAACTAAGGATATTTGGCAGTGGCTGTCTTTCCATTCGATGGTCCTCTCTCGGATGGAGCCATGGAGGGTATGGGCTTGGCTGGTGCTTCAAGGCGACCTCGCAGAGGCAGTGACGATCATTACCTGGGATTCGTGGGAGCTTTGGCAGACACAGCATGGTCGGGAGCACACGGGATGGGATTTGAGTGAGGCCATGGGATTTCTAGTCTAGGGTACAAATACAAGACTACAATGTGTCTCATAGTTCGCCGACACTACACCCGGATAGAGTGACATCATATCCAAGACGACCTTTCCTTCAAGGCGACCTATACCTCAGTGGGTAAACGATATTGAGACCGGGACTGGTAAAGAACAGCATACTGCAGGTATATCCCTGCGCCTGCTGCAACCAAAGAGTTAGCCCATTCAACTCAGTGGGAGTCTTTCTTATGTGACTTACTTCTGTAGAGACGATGGCTCGCTTGCGTCAAAATGCAAATGCATGGCAGTCCTCTGGCCGCCCAAATCCCATTCGTCGACGTCAAGTTGCGACGAGCGCGCTACTCAGCGGCTATTCATGTCGTTGGTGAGGATCTCGTTCCACTTGCGATACCCAAACTGGTTCAAGTGAACATTGTCCTCACTCATGATGCCCTCCTGATCATCCCCAAAGGGCAAGAAAACACACCCATGCTCATCAGCGATAGCCTTGAGCTTGGCGTTCGCATCATCAATCACAGCAAGCTCCAGACCGCGCTGGATGAACAAGGCAGTGATGACGACAGTCATGTCAGGAAACTCACTGCGCAACTGCTTCACCACAGCGCCATAGGCATCAGCATCACCCTTTCGGAGACCATAATTCTTGAGATTGTTGGATCCCATGTGGATGTACATGGTCTTGAGGTTGGGCTGGTGCTGCTTCAGAAGACGCACGAGACCTTGATCCATGCGATACTGGACATTCAAGATCTTGTCGCCGCCGACACCGAGGTTCAGAATACGCGAGTCCTTATTGATGCTGAGCATTCGGCCCGTGGTCTTGAAGCGCTCGACACCGCTGGCGCCGAGGAGGGCGGTGTTGTACTGGCCCGGGTTGTTCTTGATCTGGGGAGCGTGGGTGTTGTGGTGGGTTTGGTGAGAGCGCTGCTTAAACATCTCGTCGGCGGGTTGTCGGGCGGTGATGAATCTGCCGGTTGTTTTGAAGCGCTCGAAGAGGCTGTCGCCGAGAACAGCGACGGTGTATTCACCCGGGTTGGCCTTGATCTGCGGGACGTGGGTCTTGTGATGGGTCTCGTGAGATCGCTGCTTGAACATCTTGGGCGATTTAGCGATGGTCGCGATGGAAAGTTCGTGGGGAAAAAATGACGAACAAATGTCGGCGTGGGCGAACACCTTTTTGTTCCTGTTAGCGACAACTCAATGAGGCTCTTTCAACGCGCAAAAGTCAGCGCTGCCGAAGGAGTCATTCGGTAGAAAGTCAACTTACAACGTCAAAAGCCTTGTCTCGGGAATAAACGTGTGTGGATGCGCGTGCAGGGTTGAGAGTGGTTAGAGTTGGAGGAGGAGAAAGCTAAAGTGAGTCTAGCAGGGATAAAATTGCAGGGAGTGGCTGCCTAAAGGCCAGTGGCATTCACTTATTTGCCCCGCCACGTACGCACTGCCACTGGCACAAGCAGCCACTGAGTTGTGCAAGCTGTTTGTGCCACTGGCATTAAGTGCTTGCTACCCTGGGACGTAACACTGGTGAATTTATTTATCAGTATAATCAAGTGTAATTATCTTAATTCACAATACTTTAGAGCATGGTTATAAAACATACTTTGTAATTGTTTTGTTATTATCAATTGACGGTTTGTCGATTGCATTAGCTATTGTTCGCGATTTGACCTACATTATTGTTATTTGCTTGATTGCAAAACTAGTGGATCTGTAAAGCGAATGTCTTTAAACAATTAGTAGCAACACTGCGCTTTAACTTGAACGCTTGCTATAACTTGTTTATCCAACCAAAACCTCTACTAGAATTCTCTGCTTTCATAACTGCTGCCCCTCTGGTTTTGCAAAACAATATGCTTGCATGGCAATGGACATTACGCTGTAGGCAACAGTTCAGCTTGACAAACATCGTTTCGTGGTCTCGATGCCCCTCCAAGCCCGACTCAATACAGAAGAGCAATCTGCTCTATATAGCTTCTTTGCTACGCAACATCATGCTACACAATCACAAAGCGCCTCCCGTTTGTACATCTGTCTTATTGAGTGACAAAAGTAACCAGGAAACACCAAGTTGGGTGTCATATCACAAGATAGCGTTATCCTCAAACCGCGTAGGGTTTGGCAGCAGCAAGACCCTCTTGCCACCGCATCAGATTTACACCATGAAACATCTGCAGATCAATCTCAACATACAAACAAAATCATGATAAAGCTGTCGCCTGTCAAGCTTCTTCGGTAGAAAACCGAAGTGTGCATGCCACGCGTGTTTTGCATCCGCCAAGACGGACATACATATCCTGATACAGAAGACGGATCTCGAAGGAACCTTCTTGGCCTTAGATTACTATTGACTTGCTGGTGGTATTCTCCAAATGATCTGCAAGACACTAGAATTTTCTGTTTGTCAGTAAAAAGCGTTTCCCCTCACGGCAGATGGCACGGGTAGTAACTAAACGCGGAGGTAAAATTACAAGCGTGATTCAATATCATGCAAAAGCTGCATCAACCTACAACCTCAGTATATGCATGTGTACCTCAAATTTCAGCTGGGAGTCAACTACAGCAATAATTCACTCAAATCACATCTACATTCCCCAGACTTTTCTTCCTTCCCCGCGATGGTTCGACACGCCAAGCAACCCCACGATTCCCGGGCTACCGGGCAGAGAAAGACACAAAGCCCTCATCCTCAACAACCTAAGGAACAGGGAAATACCATGACGAGGACCCAAGAGATCGCTCCACCAGAGGAAAAAAACTCGTTCGACTTGGCAGACTTGGCGGTCTTGGCTGGCGCGTCGTAACGGCCGCATTCTCCAACTCAGTCTCCATGGGGTTCCCCGTGGGGTCGGTGAGAGCTTTTTCTTCTTTTCTTTCTGTTTTTAGAGATTCAGATGCAGAAGAGAAAAAAGTCGAATGTTGTGATCTGAGATGATCTGATGTGCCCCATCTGTGCTTTTTTACCCCAGACTTGGCTCAATTTGACAAGTTTGACCATGCGAAAAGCGAACAGTAGAAAAGAGTGAAGCGAGGAGATGGACTCTTACCTACCCCGATGATTCAACAAATTCCCCGTATTGTTATTGGTCATCTTTATTTTAAGCATGAATAATTTGGGGCATAAAAGGCGGAGTAGAGAGGAGACAAAAGTTTGGGGGTCAGCATAGTCTCTCATCTCGCCTAAAACTGCAACATCTCTTGTCTTCTCTTCTCACCCCAAATTTTGCATTCGGAGAGCCAAGAAACAGCCAAGATTTGAAAACCCCATCTGCACCAGCTTGCCATCGATGTGGTAATTCTTCCGCTCGTCCGCCACGTGTCGGCTATGTCAAGTCCTGCAGCCTCAAGTCATAGCCGCCCCTTGAAAATCACCACTACATCCCCAGCTTCATGGCTTGATCTGGTGATTTTTGAGCTGTGAACCCCAGAAAAAAGACGCAGCGGAGCCGTCGTCACAGCCTGGCAGTGGAATCTGGGGTATCTGCTCAGTCGAGATGCAGATATGGGCCGAGATTGTGAAGGAGATATGACGAGCCTTGGCTGTAACCCTCAGTGGATATTGTCCGAGATGCCCACACGAATGGGAGTCATTGGATAAGGCGTTACAGCTGCCAAGACAAGTCTCGCGTGGCAAGTGCATATGCTTGGCGTTGGATAACAGAATCTGCGATATGGACAAGACAACCTTGGGGTTTGTGGGGAGGTCCATATCTTTGCCCACGGGGTATCAGATATCTTGGCTTGTGTATAAAACTGGTCCCTCGTCCACCGTTATTTCTCTCCCGTCGATCATCCAGCATCGTTTTCTCAGGGTTGAAACTTCCCTCCCTTCTTCATTTCTAGCTATCTTGCCTTTTGTTGGATATCAGCAAGATGACAGCCCATGACAATGTCTCTCAGGAGCCTACGCGCCCCAACTCGTCTTCTGGCTCGGATATGAAGGCTGAGGCGAGGGGCATTGAGGAGGCGCGTGGTGAGAACTATGAGTATGTGGATAAACAGACTGAGAGGGCTATCCTCAGAAAGCTTGACTATCGCATTATTCCTATGGTTATGTGGGTGTATCTGATGAACATGATGGATCGAGGTATGTCGCTCTACTCGGCTCGCAAGTGAAGTGTCTAACAAATTGCAGTCAACATTGGCAACGCTCGTCTGTTCCGCATGGAGGAAGATCTCGGTCTGACAGGCAATGAGTTCCAGCTCTCCGTCTCTGTACTCTTCGTTACCTACTGTGTAAGCTTCACCAGTCACCATTCAGCTCAACAAAGCTAACATATTCCCAGCTCTTCGAATCCCCCTCCAACCTGATCATCAAGAAACTCAAGCCCGCCTACTACCTCGCCGGCCTCACCATCGCATGGGGCATCGTCGCCACCTGCAGCGCCTGGGTGAACAACCTCGGCGCCCTCGTCGCATGCCGTCTCCTCCTCGGTCTCTGCGAAGCCGGTTTCTTCCCTGGTGTCGTGCTCTACCTATCCATGTACTACGGCCGCAAGAGTCTTGCTCTTCGTATCGCATACTTCTTCTCCACCGCTGCCATTTCTGGTGTTGCTGGTGGTCTTGTTGCGTACGGTATTAGCTTTATGGACGGTGCCATGGGCTGGAGTGCGTGGCGGTGGATCATCCTTATCAATGGTGCCCCTACTATCGTCACTGGCGTTGTTATTCCTTTCGTTTTGCCTAATAGTCCTGAGACTGCTAAGTTTCTTACTGAGGAGGATAAGATCAACTTGCAGAAGATTCATGATGAACAAGTCGGTCGGGCTAGGAACAACCGAGAGCTTCTCAAGGAGGATGTTCTTGACGGTGTCAAGGACTGGACCACCTGGGTCTACTGCTTTGCTCTCTTCCCTACCCTGGCTATGCTTTACTCATTCGTCGTCTTCCTACCTACCATTGTCAAAGCTATGGGTACCTGGTCTTCTGCTGAGGTACAAGCCATGACTGTCCCCGTCTACGCTATCGGAGCCATCACCTATCTCATCGGCGCTCGTCTCAGTGACATCACCCAAAAGCGAGGCTTCTTCGTCATGGGAGGCATCGGATCCGCCATCATCGGCTATGGCATGCTCATCGCCGGCAAGGGCGCCGCCGTCTCATACGCAGGCTGCTGCTTCGTCTCAATCGGCATCTTCCTCTCCTCTGGTATTTCCTTCGCCTGGGTACCCGCCAACAACCCCCGCTACGGAAAGCGAGCTTTCTCAACGGGTATGCACCTGACCATCGGCAACGCTTCTGGCGTCGCATCTCCCTTCCTCTTCTCCAGCCAGTATGCGCCTCACTACCGCCCTGGATACGGCGCCAGCATGGGAATGCTTGTTGTGTCGTTGATCCTCAACATCATCCTGCATCTGCACTTTAAGCGACAGAATAAGCTTCGTGACGAGGGTAAGCAGGATTACTTGCTTGAGGGTAAGACTGAGGAGGAGATTGAGTCAATGGGAGAGAAGAGCCCAAGGTTCCGCTTTACTGTTTGATCCTGGCGGTTGTAGTTTGGTTTACTGGGATTATGACGGACATTGATGATTTTAGGAGCGAGTTAGAGTATTTTACCATGAACATTAGGATGACTGATTTATATTACTATTTATCGCCGGTGCATTTCGCGTGCTTCATAACTAACTTCATCATGTCCATTGACGTACCTATAGACTTAGCATAACATAACTGTTGAGCATGAATCTTGACCAGTCTCTTGCTGTGTACAGCGACGAAATTACACACGCAATGCCCTCAATGGTGATGCGCAGTTCTCGCGTTTCCAGCTGCCGAATCTGTCAGTCAACATGGTGAAAGATCCGAGTCGTGTCTGTCAACAATTAAGAGCCACGCCCGGTTAGCTCAATCGGTAGAGCGTGAGACTCTTACGAGTACGCGATCTCAAGGTTGCGGGTTCGACCCCCGCATCGGGCTGTTCCTATATTCGATTGCGAGCGTCAGCGAGGCTATCCTTTTTTACTTTTGAAGTAGTGAGCCGACGAGTATACTGTCTCTCCATCTCTTAAAGTTCTTTTTGACTGGCCGCCTTTGCCCTGCATTGGCGATGTCTCTATACAGTGCCCTCTCGGGTAGGCCTTATGTTAGGTAGTTAGTAATTGAGTCTGGAGTGCTAGAGGCTATAGGGCGCTATAGGTAAATTAAGGTTAGGGAGCTACAGGACAGCAGACAATTTTGTCAAATAACACTTATTTTACAAGTTGAGATACGCTCTGATTGTGCTCAAGGCTGTTTGCTATACGCCAAATGATGCAAATCTCCTTCTTGTCCGACCTTGAAGCCTTTCTCGCTAACCTCGGATGCCTTGCGTTATGCTGACAACGTTCCACCAATACGACCCTTGGCAGGTTGATTCAGAATATCGTCAACTCGGCTGGAAAGTCCTCTTGACTTGCTTGCATCAATACTTACTCCGAGATTAGCATCAACAACTTGGCCACCAGTGTCTTTTGTCTCATCGGTGATGTTTCTAAAATCTAGTCAGCCGGTTTTTGGAGGATGATGGGCCACTGTGGTCATCCTACTGCGCCTGTCCGTGTTGGTTCAAGTCGAGAGGTGTCTTTCTAGCTCTCGAAAGTGACCGCCCGGGGCTGGATCATTGGTCGCACTTCCTGACATTGTGACTTGTAAGTTGGATTTATTGTATCAGCGTGTGGGATAATGTACTTGAGCGAGGATGGTTTGTTAAAGAAAAAATCAATAACATATCCTGCTTGGTCATAACATGCTGTCATCAATAATATGTCATTGATCAATATCCGAAGTCATTATCAGCTGACATAAACAGTTGAAGGTTAAGTCCACTTTCTATTATATATTATAATTACATTAGAGGAATTTCTTCTAGTTTATTTATTACCAGTAACCGATATAGGGATATTTAAGGAGAACACTAAAGGAAGAGAAAAGAACAAGGCAGAAAACATAGTGACTTCATGACATCTAAGGCATCAATAGCTAATATGTAACTTTTACTTTTGACAGGCCTTTAAACGGTAGCCTATCGGGCAGAATGGATTTGCCTATCCTTCTAGTTGCTAATGCTCTGAAAATATCTAATCTTTCCATGAATAGCTAGTCGCTTAAGTGTAGAATCTGTCTCCAATCGTCCTGAAGATCGGCAACGGGCACTGTTAGCGCACTCAAGGACAATATTAAGAGGCAACAGAATAGATCTTACCCTTGAAAGCTCCTCATAAGCCGTTAAAATATAAGAATCTTGCTAAAAATAGAAGAATAAAACAGTTAGCTATGACCCCCACACTGAAATACTGCTAGATAGCATTTAACATACCAGAACATCGATGATGAAGTTTCCTTTTCCAAGCCGTTCCTCGAGAAAATTCTCCATCTTAGATTTTGGGATATGGTTCCGCGGAAACTCTGTCGCTACCAGCTTCTTGTCTAGAAGCTCAGTCGGCCCCCCTTCCATAATTTGCTTCCTTCTCTTAGCATCTGCCTTCTGAAGTTCCTGGATATAGTTTATCGGATGTCTGACCTCCGGAGCTGCCGCAATCCTCTTTTGTGACATTTTGGATGTCATTAGATCCACTATATCCACCCAGCCATTTGTTTCTGCCCACCAGAGCGAGGTGATACCTCTACCATTGGGGAGGCTACCGTCTCTGGACAAGAAGTCTGCACCAGCCTCGATCAGCATTCGAGCTACCTCCTTTTGGTGGCGGAAGCAAGCGACTTGTAATGCAGTAGAGCCAACACTGCCCCCAGGTGCTTCGAGATTCAGGCTATCGTCAAAGAGCAACATTGCTTCGACCAATGGTGAAAAGCCAAAAGAAGCAGCATAGTAAAGGGGATGTGTATCCTCCAGAGTTTCGGGGTGGATGCGCGGGTTAAGGGCGTGGATCCAGCAACCGTAGTTGCCCCCGCTTTCAAAATCCTGAGTGGAAAGGAATGCCGAGACCACTTCCCAATCTCTCGTAGATGGATTGCGTAGATGGTTTGGCCAGTTCCATGTTGCGTAGTCCAGGAAGGGGTACCTGGACATAGTACTTTTGCTGATTACTCCGCAACCACTACTGAACTCGGAATAAGACAGGTAGGTCAAGCACCACCGCATAATCTTCAGGTGACACTCGGTATCCCCACCGAGTGAGAAGTAGGAAGCTGAGCTGTTCTTGATCCAGTCTGATGTGAGAAATGTCTTGATTGAAGAGTGACTGAGAGACACAGCTTGAGTCACTGGATTGAACTCAAACAAGCCGTTTGCGTATTCGAGAAGCATCATGGGGTCGTGAAGACGAATGTCATCGTCTATAGCATCGTCACCCTCTTCCACAACAACAGCATCTGCAAGTTCCTGCAGCTTGAGCGGCCTAAGCGAATAGGCTAGCCATAGTAATGCTCTTTTGATGAGTCGCCGATCTTCATTATTCTTGATGTTCTCCAAAGTTCGTTTGTATGTTTCATTAAGATTCGAAGGCATGTCGGAGAGGGCCCTACGTACCCCTCGACCAGTTCGTTGAGACGCAAGATGATCCATTTCACACTGAGCATAGCGGAACCTAAACAGTAGCAATTAGTTATACGTATAAAGGAGATATAAACATAATTTAGACCTACATTCCATTTGACTTGCTGAGCACGGAATTTCGAACCTCTTTTTTGAGGCTTTCGCTGAGCATACTGAGTGTCTTGTCGAGCTTGAGCCTACGGTCGATATAGATCCAAATATCGTTATCAACATCGTGGGTGTTCATTTGTGCGCCAAAGCGTATGGCAGACGGATCAGTGCTGAGAGACCAATCGGATGTGCTAGAAACGATAATCCTCAAGTTTGGGCAACTTGCTGCTAGCCTGTAACATAAGGTTTCTAGCTCGGTGCTGATTTCGCTTTCGTTAACTGCATCAAGGATAAGATATGTCAAGCCTTTGGCTGGAACGTGCTTAATGAGGACCTCCTCTAACTCCATGGCTGAAAAGCTGGGCTCTTGAGCCTTGCTTTTTCTAGCCTCAGCTTTGGCCACAAGCTCTTCGAGAATAGCTGGTACTTCATACGATAGCTGTACAATGAATGAGCCCAAGATATTTGAGAGAGTCTGGAGGTTCGAGTTGTCGAATGAGCAATAGAATGGCAGCACTCTAGCAACTTGAGGCTGAGTTCTCAGATATTCTATTACATAGGCTCTGAGAGAGTGTTAACGGGCGCTATGATGATGACACTTGAACTTACAAAAGCGTAGTTTTCCCCGATCCCGCTTAAGTAGCTTGTTAGATAAAATGGCTGATAGAGGCGGGTTGTTGCATGAGCTTACACTTTCCCTTAAGCCAGAGAATGGCGCCTTGCTTGTCACTGATGTTGAGAAACTGTTGAAGCGGCCCTTCCGTGAACCAGTTCGACGTTCCTAGTTGATGCTCGCTCAAAGCCTTTGAATGGATTGTTTCTGGTCCAATAGGCGCCAGGCACTGAATCAGCTGCTTGTGTTTCACCTCTAGATCCACAGTTAATAGCTTTCACACGTAGCCTTGGGACCTACCTCTAGGTTCAGCCGTCTGGCTACCTTGGCCTTGCTCGATAGAAAGTTTGAGTTCTTGTATCTGCAACAAGACTCCGTGATTCGATGAGCTGAATAACCCGGTTAGATACCCTTCGTTGAGATCTTCGACAGGCTCCCTTGAAACTCACAGCCTGTCTGTCGTCATGGCGATTAGAAACCATGTCTTCACCCTCTCAATCCGCGCCAAATGTTTGGCCAAATCGTCTTTCTTCCAATACCAAGTAAACCGCTGGGTCGAGCGTGCCAATCGCGACTGCGGCTTTTCAACATCACGCTTCAACGTTTCAATAGTATCACAGGCCGTCTGCAGCATCTGGATAAACTGCTGGGATGACCATTGACTTGATTGTGTCTGGTTCTGGAAGTGTTGCAGCGCTCCATTCAGCGCTAAGAGCCCTACCAACAGCTCGTTGCGAAGTTTCTGTATATCGGTAGGCGCATCTCTAGCATCGACTGAGATGCTAATCAATGTATTTATGGCGCTGCCGACGGCGAGTATAAGCCCAGTGATGGAGAGTGGATCCGCCATCATAGGGTGGGACGTAACTAAATATTAGAGAGGAAGTACTATTAGAGCTAAGAGTTCGCTAGGCACGAGGATGTTGAGGTAGAATAATACCCTACACTTCTGCTTCTCCTTGAAATAGTATAGAATGATTTGAACCCCGCGTTTTTGCCGTTTTAGGATTATATTGTACGACCACCCCTGTATGCTTACTAGCGCAAAAGCTGCCTATTATATTATGTACCCCATTCTTACTTTGCTTACTCTGTACGGAGTAGCAATTCTATATACGCTAATAGTGACCTTTTTGTACTCTTAACTCATGCCCAAGTTTCATAGAGAGAGGAAGTAAACTCTATCAAGAGCGGGAAGAATCAAGCGGTAGAGGTGTTGGCTATCACGAGATTGGTGTGTAACCTTGTCAATGAATGACCTGAAGTTCTGCACTGCAATGCTTTTCTTTTCTCTTTCCTCTCTGATAGACCAATCACACTCCGAGTTTCACCACCTCTTTGCCCAAGATCGCAACGACCAACAGCATATTTCAAGCAACGCTATTGGGGGTAAATTAACCGCCCAATGTCAAAGGCCAATGGGGCATAGACACAAGACAAAAGTCCTACATGCTCAGCCAAGTTTCAGCACTCACCCCACTCACGTTACACTTGGCGCCTCTCAAGCTAGGTCATTGACCTGGCGCGGCCGCGGGTCGCATCATTAGCCAGCTTCACAGGCTGCGCCGGGCTCCATTTGATCATTTACAGCGTCTAACTCTCTCGGCGTGCTAGCGTCGTCTGCAAGTCACCATCTGCCTTGGTGGTGATGTTGATTCATCCTTGTACCGCATTCAATTTCTCTCGTCGATACTGTCGTAAAGCACAAGATTAATGCTACTCTCGCATTTCTGAGCCAAGAACCTCGGTTAAGCATGTTTCATCCTCACCAAACCAGAAAATGTCCACACCTAGAGGGCCGGATCATGATGCTACCGAACAGGGCAGAGGTTGAGGCGAGGATAACAACGACCGTGCCTATCACAAGCGGCATCTTCAACCATCCAGTTGTTATCCTCTCAAAGGAAATTTATCATGGGAAGGTGGCAGTTTTTGTTGTCAGTTTCCAGAGTTCCCATGCTACAGGTTACTTTTTCACTCGTCATTGCTAACAAACACTGCTAGGTGACGAGCTTCGACGGTACACCCATCGAGAATCGTCATCCAGATCCCATCCGACGACAAGCCTACCTCCCAATACGCCCCGCCAGACACCCAGACACCCGCTGCGATCTTATTGCTGCGCACGGAAAGACGATGAAAAGAAATTCCTATGTTAACATCAAGGATATTCACGAAATTCCATTTGTAGCTCTCCGATCCTGCTGGCGCGATAATGATCTCCACCTGGAGACAACGTCCTACCAAATACTTACCTCAGAATTGTGGAAGCGAAATCTTGGGGACCTGGTCATTAAACTGGATGGCCATGGCATATTCGAGCGGTCAGGCCAGTCTGCTTCTAGCGAAGTTCCTGTTCCCGTCCGTGTCAGCCATCATAGCCTTGGTCGTGATACCAGTTTTGCCAGGACATCTAGTTCCCCTCTCTCAGCATCCTATGGAACATTCACCCAAAACTCTATGGCGTCATACCCTCGATCCTATGCTTCGGTCCTTGCCAATTCGAACGCTGCGAGAGACTATAATCATCCAAGCAGGGCATATCAATTCCCGCAATCTGTGCCAGTGATGCATGGTGATATTTCATCACAGCCAAGCCGTTTTAGAACAGAGCTGCGGCATTATGATGAAGTCAATTTGGAGACAAGTGGCCCAAATTGGCTTACAATCATAGTCATCATGTGTTTCCTGGTAGCTGTTTGGTACTACTTTGCAAATCCGGTTGTGGATTGACTTTCAGACAGCTTTAAGGCTTAAGTGAACCTTTGTGGCAGAATTTTTCTTATTCAGTCGCCGCCCCAAAAGTATGGTCTGTAGAGTCGGTAGGGGGGAAGGAAAGACAGGATATAAACTTTAATGGCAAACGGATAAGTGGCAAGGTTAGGAGACAATCTAGATTGGGACTGTCATGTTATTTACAGAGGCATCCTGATGGCCTCAGCAAGAGGTAGATTCGCCTTACATTGGATTTAAATGGCAAGCTTGTTATCACTTACCCGTATTCTTAGGTCTTGAAAGCGATAAGGGCTACTGTGTTTCCATAACTAGGTTCTCTCTGCCTGCTCACAACTTAGACATGTGTTTCCATAACATCGTGGATGGACTATCCAACGGGCCATCTGCCCAGACTTGCTGGGTGTTCTGCCGATACATACGGTGTTCTTTCAGCGCTTGCACCATCATCCTCCAAGTTGTAGAATCGAGTATTCAGCTGGATCCAGCGCCTACGGTTTAAGCTGTCTAATGTCTAGCACTGTCACAATCGCCGCCAGTTGTGGACAAATCTCACTATTCTTGATACAATCTTCATCTTCAATTACTGCATATCCTTTTTAATTAAAGTAATTGTATTCTCAAATAGGTCATCATAGATTTATACCTAGCCCTTCTCTTAGCAGCATCGGGAAAAGTCCCCAGGCCACTAGTCGCACATGGGTACATCAACGTAATGTCTCAGACCACCAATATTACCAAAAGCAATACCGTTGTTGCAAGTAGCACTGCAAGGGTTATCCTCCGCCAGATCATCAAGAACCTCACCGTCAAACTCCTCCCCGTTGATGCTCAGCTTTGCACCGCAGTCGTTGAAGTCCGCATCATCGCCAATTGGCTCGCCGGCGTTGAAGATGGTAGCGGTGCTACCACACATGTCGAACTGAGGGGAGCGGTTGGCAATTGAGCACCAGTTCTCATTGAGAGTATCGGTCAGACTGGCAGAGCGACTTTCGTCACAGGGGGATCCTGCGGCGAAGGCGACGTAGTAGATGTCAGGAGGAGCGTCGCCGAGACCAGCGACAGCAAAGACTCCGAGACAGACGTTGCCGGCTGCAGCGAGGGCTGGGAGGGCCAGAAGAGTCAAGGCAGAACGGAGCTGGGGATGTTAGCTTCTTTTTCTCTGCCACGCAGTTGACTCCAGGACTTACTGAGATCATCGTGGCGGTTGGAGGTGAAAGATATGCAGAAGCTCTTGCTACTGTGACTTGTTTATTTGACTTTGGGATGAGTCGGTTGGAGCGTTTGTTCACGAGACAAGGGCAACGGGAATGCAACACATATTTATAGCCATCTAGATATCACTTCGCTGGCTCTTCCATAGATGGAGGAGCAGAATGATCATCCTGCCTCAATCCCAATTCGGCTTGGAGGACGAAAGCGTCCCGGCGAATCCTTCAGTCATCATGACACAGACTTTGCTATGGCTCCATATTGTGATATCTCGAAGGCTCATCCTCTATGGTAATTAGACTGCAACTAAGTCCAAGGCCGAGAAGGTCAGAACTGCACGACTACAAACGGGTGAGATCTACACTGAGCTGAGGACCCGCACTCAACATCGAGATCCTTGGCAGTCTTACGGCCCGCTCCCCATACGGGACGGTGAGTCTCTATTGGCTGCCTAAGTGCAGTGCAGCAGCGTTTGATCTCGATATCCAGCTGCACGTTCGGAGAATTGCTTCATCCCCTCACTTGCTCAACACGGGTCTTAACGCCAAGAGACTGTAAGATGCCGGCTTCCTGTCAGCAATCCTTCATTGCAACAGTGTAGGAGTTCTTCTGTCAGTGTTATTATCGCTCATGCAAAGGGATTATTGTGATTCGGTTTATTACGGACAGCTACTTGCCGTTCACAGGCTATGGGCTTATGCTTGCATACGGCATCCTGTAAAGTAAGCAGCTGCCCCAAAAGTCAGTCCAGTTATTCTATACGTGTAAAGCCTGATGGACGCTGAGTTAAGCGAGTTCTTTATTGCTTATGGAACTGTTTGTTGTTCAAAGCTGGTCTAGTTAGAGTATAATGCTCTTAGCTCTCTAAACTGCTTATTGCCCCAGACCACTAACGCTTCTGCTTGCTTACCCTGTGTGCTGGTGCGAGGGTCCGAGAGTTAGCACCCAGGGCATGTACCATGAAAAGAGCTTGTTTATCTTACCGATTACTTGGCACAGCGGCATTACAATAAGGGAACCTGGTATATAATGACGCAGCTTAGAATCCTTCATCATATTTAGATCCTTCCATAACTCGTCCTGCGGACTATTGCGGTTAAGGTTTTCCAGCCACGGAGAATAGTTTGGTTCCGATACGGCTCAGAGTCAGCACTAGCTGGATACACAGAACGTGGGGGTTTTAGGCCCATTATGCATAAAGAAATCTTTAAGTCTGAAGTTTCCGTTCCTGCTTCCTGCCCTGCCGATAGGACCATATACGGATAGTGGGGGGATCAACAGGAATTAGTGCGACTCTGCTCTTCGGACATCTCCCCGTCGATCTACAAATCCTCGGATACTGCCGTACCAGCTCGGTCAGAGACGTCTCTGATTCGGTAGACGTCTGTGCGATTCCTTGTTTTCGCTGGGCTATGGACATGCGAGTCGCTATACATTACTGGAATTGTGGGCTGCCTCACAACCCCGTCCCCAGTTTAGGTCTAAATTATCATCACAGACCTTGACAACAGGCTAAGAAAAAACTTCAGAACCTATCTGTAGATGGCCACAGGTGCTGGGACTACTTGACTTTAAGCTTCTGCAGCCCCGAGGCGCCAGAAAGTAGTCTCCAGGTATTAAGAAATGGAGATGCTACTCATGAAGGGGGATAAAAATAGCTTGTAACTAGAGCGATGCACATTCTGATTTAAGCTTCTAAGTTGGGCAGCATTGAGTTTGTTGTATGGAAAGCTGTCTTCTCTGCTATGTGGCTGGCCTCTGTGCCTCTCGTCAGGCCAGACAAGTAGATAAATAACACTACCAATATTATCAAGTCCAAGCAAAGAACGAAGCTCCAGACATATACATGACCGAGTCCCACCAACTCTGAAGATGCCAAGTAATTCCCGTGCTGGTGACCGAGGAAGTGCTCAGCCGGACACGCAAGTTCTTGCTGTGGTCGTAGTCGAGCGAGTCAAGGGCCATGATGACCTTGGGAGTCTTGGTGAATGCCTTGGAAAAGCTAAAGACGCTGGAGTTCTCAGCCTGCGGGCGATGCCACGGACGAATATCCTCCGTGCTGAACTTGCCGCTTGCGACTCCGGGCTGATCGGCAGGGTAGGCCAGCCAGGTAACCCCGGCGCTGTAGAGGATTGAGTCACTCCACGAGTCGGCGTGGATGGTAAAGCCATGGTTGTCGATGTCAGTAGGGTACACCTTGATGCGCCAGTTCTTGTTCTTGTCCATGTCCAAAGACTGCAGCCAGGTGATGACCTTGGGAGGGGCCTTGAATGGAGTTGCAAAGTTGATCCTCTTGGATTGGGTCAGCTGCGGCTGGTTCCATGGACGAATATCCTGGGTGTTGAACACGCCCGTCTGGATGTAGCTGAAGCGCGAGCTTATCTCCAGGAAGGTCATAGACGCAGAGTAGAGCGTGGTGTCGGCCCAACTCTTAAGAGACGCTTTGAACTTTTCGTTAGTTGCATCACTGGCAAGAGCTGTGATGCGTATGTTGGCACTTTGACTGATGTCAAGAGACGTGATGCCAACAGGAATCTGTGGCACTGCATCATACTTCTGCCGATAGAAGATGACCTTGTTGTTCTCCAGCTGCGGCTTGTCCCAGGGGCGAATCTCCATGGTGGAGAATTGCCCTGCGTCGTAGTCGTCAGCAGGATAGCAGAACTTGACGTACTCCTGATCAGACTTGGACAACTTGGTGTTGTAAGTAGTACCCTTTCCATTGGTGGTCCAGCTGGCAGGGAAGTAGTACAACATGATGCTATCCGGGTCAAAGTCCGTAGCTTGAGTCTGCTCAAGGGTGTACAGGGTGAACATGTTCTGGTCCACCTTCGTCTTGTCCCACTCATTGGGCGGGCCGCCGAGATCCTTGTAGACCTGGTCCTTGTTCCATGGGATCTGGGCATACGGACTCTCGTGCTCATGGACGGCCCCAAGCGCGTGGCCAAACTCATGAAGAATGACGGAACGAAGATCATCTTCAGACTTGCTGTCGTTGATCCAACCCAAGTTCATAGACGGTTGGTTCCTGGAGCTGAACCAGGAGCAGTCCGTACCCAGGTAGGACCAAGAACCTTTGGCCGGGTGAAATGCGATGAGGATGTCCACTTCTCCCGAGTCGACAAAAGTGAACTTGATGTTGGCAAACTTGGTCCACTCTGGAGCATGCTGCTTGACTTTGTCCTGGATTCTGGTGAGTGATGTGATGCGCTAGGCCTAGTAGATCAGGTGCTAACCTTCTGCCAAGTAGAGCCACCTTGGAAGCCAATCTTGAGTTCACGACCAGGACGCCAAAAGTTCCTAGTCAGCATGGCAAGGCCCAACGGTCCCCCAGGCGCCGTTGGCGCTGGGGGCAGCGTGAGCGACGCATTTCGAGGGTTCTCGCCGATGGCAAGAGACACGCTCTCCTTGGCAGGAACGTCTTCTTCGTCGTTCACTCCAAGAATCTTGGTGAAGCAGATGGGTCCATACTTCTCCATGGCAAGAAATGGGGATTCAAAACAGACAGCTTTGGTGAAGGTTTTCGATGGGATTGTTGAGTCTGTCATTATAACTTCCTCTGATCCGGAGGACACTGGCCCTCTTATACATGAGAAAGCCAAGTGTTTATGCAATCATGTCTGACCAGACTTGCCAATAGTCTCAACTTTTTGCATGGGCTATATCAAGCCCAATCAGCTATGCTGACATCCTCATTCAAACAGCTAGGGTCGATCAACAGTTCCATTATGTCTTCGTGGCTGGCTGTGATTCAAACTGGGGAGCAGGTGACTGGAGTTGTTGCCAACGCTGTCTCACTCCATCCTTAGCTTGGCATTTGGCTCACAGCCTATCAAAGGCCTCTTGAAAAGGCTGTGTCTTAGACACGCTCAATATCCAACAGAGATCGGAGCAAATGAGGGACAATCTCAGTAAAGAATCCTCAGGTAAAGGTCTAGGCTGACGGTCTATGCATGATCCGCAAGCGGCTGAAGCCCGTGGCGTTCACAATAGACATAACTTCCCCGCAGCAGATGAGATAGATCATATGTGTTAAGGAGGAGTAGATGCTCTAGGGAGGCGGCAGTGCTTCCAGGTATCTGCAGGAAAGATACTCTGCAAGTTCAATCTGACTGCAAAATATCTCAAATTGCCTTTTCCGACAATGGAATCCAGCTTGTCAAGAGCGAGAAGATGCAGGACTAAAATATCATCTCAGGTGCATCACGATTCTCTCCGTCGAAGGGCGGAGATAGGCATGGGTGAGTGCGGCGCCTCCAGACGGTGGCTTGGGGCTGATCGTAGGATGATCTGCAGGAAGGCCATTTCACTCAAAGCGTCGATGTCTTAGCTGTCCATTCCGAACACGAGATCTCTCAGCTAGCCACATTTTTGCCACAATGCATTGGCGCATGTTCAGCGACAGTACTTGTCGTGCAATAGAAGGCGGTGAAAGCCGTGGGCTTGATGATCTATCATATTTTTCAGCTGCCACCTTTCCTACTTGCCACCACCTCGCACGCCATGACTGCTAATGTTTTCATTCTATGATACGAGGGAATGTGAATGTAGATAGTTTACTGCATGTCTAACTTCCAGATCGTCGCACTTCTTATGCCTGCTTTTACTACTGGGTCAACAAGACGATTCTATCGGGTGCGGGAGGAGCGTCTATACTTGCATGTCAGACATCCCGTGGTGACCTTCTCAGTGCCACAGGCACCATAACGTGTTTTATTTATTATCAATAATTTATTATTGTCGTCACCTAGTTTATAATACTAGGGATTCTGTTATTTACTGAATAGAAGGATCGGGAAGTAAGATTATAGAGAGAATTAGTTAAATAGCATATAAGACTCGCAGAGACTGATGCTAAGCGTTATCATCATCCAATCACAATAGCTAAAGCCTAAGTTAGTGTATGCTAAATAATGCATTTCAGGGAAAGTGATGTTATTATCCGGTTATATCTACCTAGTTTCCTGCACGCAGCTGGATCGGAATGCATTATCATATTGATCTAGTTACGTCGCATAAAACGACCATTCTGATTAAGTGGTTGTGATATAGGTAATAGGCTATATAAAAGGCATCCCGCTCTAACGCGGCACCCGTTTCCGGAATTCAGTTTATCACGCTTATATAAAGTGCCAAGGCTGTAACTACTTTGCACTCTCTTTCTGTCTGCAATGATATCCTAAACTATACAGCCGCAACGTAGCAGGCTTCTCTCCCTCTATACCAGGATCTTACAAAGTTCTCTCTTAGCATCCTCTTCACTCTACTGCATCAGCTTCCTTTCCTTCTCCTGGGCGACTTTGAACTTGATAAAAGGCTCCAGAGTGTCTTGTTGTTGCTGTCTCAGACTGGATAACCCCGCCCGATAATCACTATCCTCGTTATCCCCAAAAAACATAGGATCTAAATATCTCCAGAAGACAAAGTCGAAAGCCCAGCTTTTTCTAGCTACCGACCCAATGATCCACTCTTTACTTTCCTAGCTTTTATGCATCTGCTGTGAAAGTGAGAAAGTCTCGGTTTCCGAGAGTTGTGTATTTTTCGGACTATCTTCTGTATTTTCCTGTGACTGAAACTTTCTTTCCTCACCCTGCAGGACAGAAATAAAGGTTTTAAAGCGTGGTTCGTCTGCTTCTATCCACTTCTCGTATCCACCTGGCCAGTACTCTGGGTTCTTTAGGAAAAGCCACTAGAAGAATTTAATTACTTATTATATATTAGCTTTCCTTTAACCAGAAAGTCAACGGCTGATTGGAGTCTCTCTGCCTGAGATCGCGTTGCTATATCACTTAACGCCATCGTTCTCTACTTGTCCTTCGATCAAGGCGACGCTGGCCCCTCGGTCCTCCGGCTTATTTTTAACCGTGTATGGCTCCAGCCAACCCCAGTTAGTATCCATACCACCCTTCGGTAGGCTCACGACACGGCTCAGTTCACCATTATCAGCTGTTTCATCCCCTAACTTCGGGATGTGAGGACCTTTCATCAGCTCATCCTCCAGGTTGAATGAAGGAACGTCAGAGGATATTAGGAGGGGCCCTGCATTGAAAAAGGTTTGCATCCGAGCTAGACTCTCCTGCCAAGTCCATGGCGGCAAAGATAGCTCGTGCGGAGGCAGTATAGCTGTGAATGCATGGCAGGGGAGGAACGGATCAACGAGGGCGCCTACAACAATGCCACTGAGCTGCAGTTCAAGATCACGCTGCGTCGCATAGTCTGCTGGTGTCAGGACGCTCGAGGGCGCGATGTAGTAAGCCCGGACTTGAGGGTAGTTTTCTGAGGTTATAGGTATAATGGCTCCCTCAGACTGATCATCGTTCGTCGTAGTTGTTGCAGCCGGAGGCTTTGCGATGGCGAAATGCGAGTATATCTTGGTGAGATCTAAGGCGTCGCCCTGCTCCACATCCTCCGTAGCCTTTGGTAGGAAATACCCGACAAGCCCGTCAAAACCTGGTTTATCGTCTCCAATCTGGATAGGGAAGGAATATTCTTGGGGCGGATCTTTATCCTTTTTGCTTGGCGATAGTAGAGTCCGTGACGGAGCTGGATCACCGTCTGTTTGGCCAGCCCGCTCGGGTCCCGTAAGCTCTAGGGACCATGCCATGTAAGTCAGAGCTAGGGGACGTCCAGCAAGAGCACCTCCAAGCTCAGCGTAGCCAGGGGCAGACATCTTTGCAGATAAGGCGCGTTGGACCAGGTCGATAAACTTGCCCAGGTATGGGGCAGATTTCGCCAAAGTCTCGACTAGGCATGATAGTTGCTGCATATCCCATCCAAGTACCTTTTTGGGGTCATCTGGCTGCTGGGACTGAAGACAAACCGGTTTGTGCGACGGATCAAAGCTCCTCTTGTCTGCTGGGCCAGCTGGCAGTCGGAGCTCCCGGTAGAAACTGCCATCAGAGAGAAAGAACTGCAGGCCATTATCGGGGTAGTTGATGACAACCCAACCCCAGATAGGCTGATCCCATTCGTTTGCGGCCTGCCACAATGGTTCAGCTGATTCCTTCGGTTCCGGGCTCTCGTGAACCCCACGATTATCATCACGCTTATTAATCTTTTTGCGACTGCCAGGGCCCGGAATCACAAATAGAGAGCTCAAGCGTGATAGTTGGTTGATTTGCGGTGGCATCTGGATATATTCGCTTAGCGGTTCTGTTTTGGATTGCATTGCGCAGGTTGTATAGGTAGTTTCCAATTAGGTACTTGCGAGTTAGCTAGAGTTCGAAAGAAAAATATTTAGTTTTGAGGAGGCAGGAAATGATCTGACCCTCGTGCGAAGAATGGGGTTCAGATCCATGAGTAGTCTAGACTCTGATATCTGAGCAGCTGAGGAAAGGGTGTGTGGGGCAAATCAATAGTCGGATTTTTAGCAGCCTATACACAGGCTGTTTAACCACCATGAGAACAGAGAAATTTAACCCTTCCCCCTTCAACTTTCGAGCATTCATATTCGCCATTTCCGAGGATTACTCGCGAGAATAATAGGGAGACAAAAGGCAAGATGCCTCTTTTAAATCCGCAATATCGACGCCTTACACTGTGCCATGAGCAGCGTCTACTGACAAACAAACCACCCACGCTAGCTCCTGGTTATTCCCAGTTCAGCTCGTACTACGTGCCGTCGCTGAATGTTGGCAAGCAAACAAGCGACGTCTCTCAGAACGTCAAAGCTACGCTCCCGGACGATCAAAATGGAGATCCCAACCTGATCGACAAAGACCCTCCGAAACCCCGGCAACGCAAGACGGTGAATTTGCGACAACAGCAGCATTTACTGGCACCACAGTATAGCCTCCCCGAAGACGCAGTGATGTCGGTTTTGCCCACCCCGGGTCACACTGCTCAATCTCTCACTCTTCCGCATATTGTGTTGAAGAATCCGCAGTGTCCATGGGAACGGGACGTTGTTAACAAAAATGCCCACGATGCTGACTCTCTCAACTCTGTTCCATGGCTTGCATTGGTCGTCTTCACGGCGGAAGAGTTGGCGTTGAATTTGAATGAGCGTAGTGATTATCTTGGCATAAGCCCGAGGGAAGAACCAACAGAGACGCTAGGCTTCACGCTTAACGTCAAAGATGCAACAGCGGAGGGTAAGGTCCCTCGGCCTTCTGGAAGAGGTGTCTTTATAGCCAAACCAGATGACGAACAAATGGCGAAGAGGTCATCGGATACTATGAACCTAATCACATTCCCTGCCGCTCTCTTCCATAAGCTTTTCGTCAGGACTTCTACGGATAAGAACGGCAATCAGGTATCCAAGGGAGACATCAAGATGTTTCATTTCCTTTCGCATGTCCGCACAGTAGCCACGGACGGGATGTTGTCAACTGCTGAGACAGACGGAGAACCCGGGACCTATGCTATCAGCATTTCCCCACGTATTGCTCCAGAAGCTATTACCACTCCGACTACACTCTACGCACACCTAATCTCTCTTCAAGGCGTTCATGGCTGCACTCCGCCTGATCTAAGCGCAGGTAGTAAGGCTCGAGTGGTCATGACAAGTCTCTATTCATGGTCCTACACTTCGCTACCACCCGACGCTAGCAGTGTTGGCCACACATTTGAGAATATAGGCAAAGGTCTTTCAGTTTTACATACTGATCGCAAGGGTTCAATCGCAACAGACAAGACAGAAATGGAAAAGCTGGTGGCCAAGCGCTTGGAGGAGGGATTTACTCTGACGAGATATCGAACAGTAACAGGAGAGGTTACATCTGGCTTACTCCGAGGGCCACTTGTTCCCGTCAAAGTGCACCATCCACGGCAGAGTGGTATGACATTCCAGACGAACTTTGGTACCGATCTGAATATCTTGGACCCAGACCTTGGCTTGATGGATTTATCATACTCGACAGCATGGCAGGTCGGTCGAGCACTCGCTCAGGGAGATTCCACATTCGCAACTGCTCTTGCGCGTCTTCGGGGTGACTTGTCCAAAGAGGCTCTCTCTAAACCCAAGCAAGGAGTCCACATGACCCCGAGGGCATCCCGTGACACCGTCTTGAGCGAGGCGGCCAAACTCGTCGCAAAACTGCAAGGAATGAATGAACAATTTGCTTTTCCCTCTTCATCGCCAGTCTCAACAAACCGCTGGCGCAGAGGGGAGCCTAGCGATACGCCCGTTAGTTCCCAGAGTATCCCCACCAACCCTGATTACCTTACGGTTCAGTCGTGGATTCTCGATAAGCTCCATCTAGCTGACATTCCTGCGCACTACCTCATCGCCGACACTTCCCACGTGCCTCCCGAGACGTTGCGCTTCTTCCACGTTGATGAAAATTGGACTGAGGCATTAATAGATGGTGCTCTCAGTCTAGCGAACCAGTCTAGATCTGAAGATTACGCTCGGTCAGCTATCAAAAAGCAGCTCCAGGATTATATCAACACGCCTATTGAAGGTCTGGGTTACTGTCAGCAGATGCCAAAGTATGGATTCATCATGCGGTCAGACATACTGGTCCAATTCCCTGACTTGACCGTAAGTCCTGAGTTCGCCAAAGTGGCTAATCCAAACGATGAAGAGGATAAGATCAAACCACAAGCACCTATCCTGGTACAACGTCGCCTTTCATCTGATATGATGCTCGTACTATTTGATCGAACACCGCCTGACCTGGCGGCCCTCGAGTTTACCTTGCCATCCCACCAGCAACCATTTGTGATCGGGTCAAGCTTAGACAGAGGCAATCTCAACATAACCCATCTGAAAATCTGCGCGACCAATTCTGAAAACATCCCGCGGCTGGAACCACCTTCAAGTATGAAGGAGCCGCGCATGCCCTTGGACCCGGCGCCCCGAGCTTGGACTGCTACTGAGTTTGTCGACATAGACTCAGGCGTGGTGAATGTCGAGCATTACGCAACTGTTATTCATTCAGTACTAAAGGGCGAGATGGAAGAAAACATGTACACTGCACAAGGACCGACGTCGGCTGTCTTTGGCATCCAGCTCAATGAGCCGATCCACACGCTGAGAATAGCGATTCCTTCTGACGGGAAACCCACGAGTGTCGAAGATCGCCATAATCCGGCAGCCGGGGCATTTACGTTCCATGTCCCCGTATTTCCGGTTGGCGATTCTGCTCACAAGACATAATTTGCTCTTTACCAAGCGAACTACGTCGTCGTTAAGCCATTTGTGCGGCTACGGGGGCGACAAGTGAGTCCAGAGTCTGTAACTCACCTGACTGGGCCATTTGGCACTGCCTTTGAATGCAGTCATCCGGATATGAGTCATGCGGGTTTCCATGATTCGGCAAAGCTCTAAGAGTATGAACTTGAAGACGCGAGCTTGTTGCTACCTCTGATTGATATACTGAGTTGGATGCGGCCGGAAGGAACCATGTGTCAACAACTTTAAGCTAAATTACCAATGGGTTGGCACGAAGCCACCTCCTAAGGACAAAAGGCCTAAATTATATTAATTACCAGTTGGCTCGAGCCAGTGGGTAAAGTCTCGTAGGCAATGTCTATGCTTACTAGTATGGCGATCATAAGACATTTCACGCGCCTTGAGATTGTCACCGTTATCGCAATGCATTTACAACAGCAAACCAGTCACAACGTGTCATTCTCGCCACTTCTCGCTATTCTATAAAGTACCATCCAAAATCCATCCAAGCTTAGAAATCGCTCCATCAGCACATCTCGGATATCCGAACCTCTCCAAAAATTACCCAAAACGGCAAAAACGCGTCTTGTCAGATAATCCAAAGTCGCTAGTTTCAAGTTTCACAGCCTATGACAGCTAAGCATTTGTGAAATGCTGACAGGATCTACAAATTTCTCGAAAGGCGCACGATTGACATGCCAAGGGGATTGAATAGCCCCACTGATCTGGACATAGAGGGCGCGAGGGTAGCATTGGTTTATGGAGATATATGCGAATACAAAAATGGAGACGTAGATACTTAAGATGGCCTTTGTGACATCAATGATTGAGAGCACAAACAGACAATTTCGCAGTATTTCAACATGGGTTCTCTTCATCACAATGACGAGCTTGAAGCAGTATGCTCGGCTCTGCAATCCATAACACAACGCTTAGCATCAACAACCCAAGATGTTGAAAACGACCCCATCATCAAAGTCGCACAACCCTCAGACGTTCCCTACCTCCAAAAGATAGGAACACCAGGTCAGGCCCACTCAGTCGACCAAGTCCTGGAAGAAGCCTTCACCGCATTCGACCACCGCATGCGCGTCAATCATCCTCGCTTCATGGGCTTCATCCCCTCGCCTACATCGCCCGTCGCTTGGCTAGGTGATATAGTAGCCAGTGCGTTCAATGCACTCGGTGCTTCGAAGCTTCAGGCTTCGGGACCTGTTGTTATTGAAAAGACGCTGATTGAGTGGTTGGCTGGGAGGGTTGGGTTTCCCGCGAGTGCTGGGGGGATTTGTGTCTCTGGTGGTTCAATGGCGAATTTGATGGGGATTGTGCTTGCGAGGGATCGTTTTGTGCCACATGGTGAAACGGCAAAGGCAGTTGCGTATCTTTCCGATCAGACGCATTACTCCGTTGCGAAAGCCATGAGAATGCTTGGGTTCGATAAGGAGCAGATTCGACGATTGCCTGCGGATGAAAGCTTCAGACTTGATACAGTTCTTTTAGCACAAACGATTCAGGACGATCGCAAAGCTGGCCTTGTACCATTTTTGGTGGTTGGGACTTGTGGAACCACAAACACGGGCGCCATCGATCCTCTACCAGAAATCGCAGAGATTTGCAAAATGGAACAGATCTGGCTACACGTCGACGGGGCCTACGGCGCTTCAGCAACTCTATCCACAACACGCAACGAGACAGTCGCCGGCCTCAAGTACACCGATAGCATGTCATGGGACGCGCACAAATGGCTCTTCCAAACCTACAGCTGCGGTCTTCTCCTGGTAAAAGACAAGTCCAACCTTGTCAGAAGCTTTGCGAACGAGGGAGATTATCTTCGCGATGGTGTAGCGATTGAGGATGAGGATATCCCCAACTTTTGGAACTACAGCATGGAGCTCACTAGACCAGCGAGTCGCGCTATGAAGTTGTGGTTTACACTGAGGGTTATCGGTGTTGAGAGGATTGGGGAGATGATTGATCATGGATTAGATCTTGCTGAGCGGGCGGAGGAGGAGTTGAGGAAATTACCTGACTGGGAGATTGTCAGCGCTGCTAGCTTGGGCGTTATAACATTTCGTTATGCACCTGAGGGGTTGCCGGAGGATGAGCTTGAGGTTATCAACACTGGTATTTCAAAGAGTCTCATCTCGAGTAACAAGGCTGGTATTCTAACCACCAAGGTTCGAGGCAAAGTAGCATTGAGGATTTGTGCATTGAGTCCGCAATTAGCGCTCGACGACATGTCAGACATAATCCACGAAGCCAACATCCTCGCCATAAAAAGCTTAAAAGCTAGCAATGGAGTGAAAACCTAGATTTTTTCTTTTATCAGATTAATAATAAAACAATCATGATCAACAGGAGATTCCAAAGAATGCTGCAGCGACATCGCAGCTGATAAGATGGACCGATAAGACTGGTGTAGGGTGAGCTCGGTATTCCGAACCGAGCTACTCCGAAGACCGGGCCGGATATAGACAGATGCGTTGATTGGCGCTGCGGGTTTGGAATCAAATTGCTTCGACTCCGCAGACGCCGCAGGCACCGCACGTGGAATTTTCTCTCCTCCAACGCGTTTTGTTCGGCATTCACACCGTTCTAGAGATAAGTCAGTCCACATTTGCGTCACCGCCACCAAAGAATTCACGAGTCAATAGCACTAATTACATAAATTTACTTTACTTGCTCACGACGGTTTGTTATCACGGTACTGCCGTAGTGACGGTATCAGCTAATATGGCGCTAAAATTTGATGATTTCCATCTTGTTCCATGACCGGGCCCGGCCCCTGATAACGCGGGCTCCACATTGATTGCTTTTTCCTGAGACGTTTCTTTAGTCGCGTCGAAGCTTTTTAGCTTTTAAACCTTTTGTCCCTCCCCTTCTTTTCGTCCTTCTAGATTTCTTCAATCGATATCACGAAAAACTACCATCACAATGTCTTCAGCTTTTGTTCAGCGCCCTGCTCCCGACTTCTCGGCTACTACCCTCTTCCCTGGAGGTGAGTTCAGAGACATCAAGCTCTCTGACTTCAAGGGACAATGGTACGATTTCACGCTCTCCCCCCCCTGAGAACCTGGATGGACGGAGATACTGACTGAGGCTTCACAGGGTCGTTCTTCTGTTCTATCCCATGGACTTCACCTTCGTCTGCCCCACCGAGATCATCCAGTACAACAACGCCCTCGACCGCTTCCGCGAGATCAACACCACCGTCCTCGGCGTGTCCACCGACTCCCACTTCACCCACCTCGCGTGGGTTGAGAAGCCCCGCAAGCAGGGCGGTCTGGGCCCCGACCTGGAGCTCCCCCTCATCGCCGACAAGTCCACCAAGATCTCGCGCAGCTACGGCGTGCTCATCGAGGACGAGGGCATCGCGCTCCGCGGCCTCTTCATCATCGACCCCAAGGGCGTCCTCCGCCAGATCACCGTCAACGACCTCCCCGTCGGCCGCGACGTCGAGGAGACGATCCGCCTCGTCAAGGCCTTCCAGTTCACCGACGAGTACGGCGAGGTGTGCCCTGCCGGGTGGCAGGAGGGCGGAAAGACCATGAAGGCTGATCCCAAGGGAAGCCTGGAGTACTTTGAGGAGCAGGGAGAGAATGGTGAGTCCCGGAAGCGACCCAGGACTGAATAATCCTCCTATTCAGGCCTGGACACCATTCGTGGACAGTGCAAAAGAACACTTGTTTGACTAAGATTTGTAATGTTACAGGAGCTAAGGCATAGATGTTAGATTCCAATGAGACTCGAATTCCAATCAACACCCGCCAGTAAAGAAGCAGAAGAAGAAGAAGAGAAAACAAAGACCGCGCTGCTACCGGTAGCAATATGACGAACGATCCAACGCGATAATAACGAATACGATCCTTATGTTTATGGAGGGCGATGGCACGAGTGCGACCGGTCGTCTTTGACGAGATACGATTAGAAAGTAGACTTAGACCTAGACTATAGACATTCCTTGAACAATGTATATTGATGGACAATTCTTCTTAGCGATTTGACCGTGAATTAATGTCTTGCACGGCATTGGTAATTACACCGTTGGTGAATCGTGTTCCCACTGTGAGTGCCTGAAACGCGTCGTACTCAACAAACTCAAAATCATCACCCTGGTTACCGCATTTCCGTCGCAATACCCGGTCCTGCTTGAGAAGGACACAAAATAGCTTCAATGCCGAGTTGTACAACATTGCAGGCCTTCAAAGACTTTTGATACGTCGGGGTAAATCCCAAGCTTCGCCTGGAATTTAAATCTGGCGGCTAGCAAGCATTTCTGTCGGTCAATGGCAGTTCTCGAACCTGGTAATTGCAACATTCCAATTAAAGCCCAACTCATCACGAGACGAAGAAAAGTGAATAGCATCAATTGGATAGCTGTAGCACGGCCCGTGAACGTATCCGACTGAGGAAAATTATTACCTCCTGATTTCAGACCTAGTCCATTTACTATTTCTAAGGGTTCTTGGTCTCGTATCGAATAAATATATCTAACATTGCCCTAGGGTAAGTCTTTCTCCCTATACTAGGGGCAGATCACACACGCGCTACGGATAAGTCAGGACATATCCTCATCAAATGCGTTCCACTCCCATGTACGCCAAGGAGCTCCAAACTCACGGTCAAGACGATCCCAGTACGGCCACATATCATCATGCACCCAGTGGTCTCGATTTTCCGGCTGCGGTCTAAAATCCAGCCCTCGTTGAATCTCCTCTCCGCACAGATCTCGTGTATACAAGATGTATTCATCTCCACACAAAACCCATTTCTTCATGTCCAGCAGATCAGCTTCGGAATTACGTTCTAATGGCTCGAGGTTCGTTGCCTCATGGCGTTCCGTGCGGAGGGATCTCAGGTGAAGGCTTACTAGCGCTGGCATAGTTTCGATGCATGAGAAGACAGATGACCATGATCCACCGAGGAGGAGAATGCCATTGAGTGTGAGCTTTGTGATAGTGGGGTGGTTTGTTAAAAAGAGGACAAGGTCATCTGGTCGGAGGGAAAGACCGCGCAGAGAAAGTTCCCTCAGAGAGCCCAGTCTAATATTTTGGCTAATGTGGGTGAAAGCTCTAGTATATTCTGGGAGAAGGAGATGGTCCAAATGATGGAGATGAAGGTCCAGGGATGCGAGATTGGGCATAAGTCTAAGAATCGTTGCTGCGCCGGTGAAATCCTCAGCATCAAACCCAACGTGTTGAGTAAGCCTGAAGCGATTAGTTGCTGCAAAAGCATGACGAAAAAGACACTCCCCTTGGTCAGGCGGTGTCTCAATGGGTTCATGCGTTGAGAAGCTCAGTCCAAAAGACTCAATGTTTTTCCAGGGTTCTGCAAGGCCACCCCCCAGCGTTCTCAAATGATCTTCAACGTGTCTAAGCTGCACGCTGCACAGCGGCGTGCCAGGAAAGATCTGGAGCTTTTCAAGCTGGATCCTGCTGCGGGATATCGATGAGGTGACGATGCGGAAAACTTGAGATGCTGCGGTCCAGACTGAAGGCCAGCTTGCTTTCCGCGAGGCGCACCGGTACCACTTGTGATGCTCGGCTGGTTGGCATGTCTCGGTGCGGCCTGCGATGATACAGGCGCCTAGATTGATACCTCGAAGATTGACAGCATTTTCCAAGATGCTGGACAACAAGCGAGTGACCTGGCTGATGTCGGTGTCTGTATCTTGTTGGATTTTCGTCTGCATCCATTCAAGATCTTGCTGCGCCTGTTCTATTTCTTCATCCGTACAAGGCACATTTCTGATACGCAGGTCTTCCATGCGTCGGTAACTCAACTTGCTCGTGTCGAACGCAGACCATTTCTTTCTGGTTTGGACAGTCGCTTCGGCTGGCTGGGTATCGTAGAGCGTTGCAACAACAGTGAGCTCTCTCAGCAAGGGCCCCAGCTGAGGATGAGAGACTCTATCTGCCAGAGATTGTAGACTGGCCAGAGATAGATCGGTCTTGGCGGATCTGAAGGAACGACGGTGGATGGTGATGGTGGCTAGCTGGCGTGAGGTGAGGCGTAGGTTGGTGAATGATGCGAGATCAAGATGTTGGATGATGATGTCAAGAGGAATTCCGGGCACCAAGGACTCTAGGTTATTCATATTGATAACGCGTCGTGGTTGTTTACGATATATTACGTGCAACGAAGATTGGTGCAGTGGCTGGTGGGGCCCCAGACCTTTATAAAATGTTGATTGATGACGATTACGAATCCCTGTGCAATGCCCTAGGGCTTTTAACAAAATTTATTGCTTATCATGAAAGCTTCTGTGTAGAAGCTTATATCGGGAGGAAAAAATCAAAAGTCGTGGTTGCCATTCATCACCTGTGTTGGCAGCCTAAAGCTTAACCTTATAGGCCGCCGTCATCTATAGACGAATACTGAGGTTGAACTCCCATGCGGTGAGATAAGATAAGACAATCCAGATAAGATAACGACTCAACTGTCAACACCTGTTAAGGCCTCGCCTCGCAAGAACTGCAATCTACAAACAGTTCACCAGAAAAAAAGAAAACATCCTTCGCAAGGAACTCCCAAGACTATTTATCTTACGTCAATCGAGGAGCCTCCTGCCGCAAGATCCGTGATACAAGACTTGGCGGGGTTTTGTTTCAGGATAGTCAAGATGAGACCTTGACAGCTAACCCAAAACGCTGGTGAAGGCGCCAACTCATCCCAAGTTCGTATAACATCAGTCACTTTCTCCTCAGTCTCTGGTAACAAGGCTGAAACCGAGAAACGGGGCCTCCAAGGCCGGGACCAAGGCCTTCCGCTGCAGGGAAACATCGGCCAGGAGGTCGCCAAGCCCGCCATGAGCCCCAAATTCCCCCCAATGCAACAGTTTCAAACAGGGGTTCATGCTCTAAGGTTATCTGACTTAACGTTATGCCTCTTAAGCTTAACCCAACTCTTATCTATTGCGCTTTGATGGTTTGTGCTTTGATATACGGGCAGGGGAGGAGGGGGGAGCTGAATCAATGCCGAGACAAGTGCACATCGCCAAGATGCCTCCTCCAAACACCGACTCCCTGCGGCGAGCCAACTTTCCGAGCTGGGAACGAGGCACGAGAAAAACCAAAAATCATGACATTTTGGGGCGGATTCATCACCGTCCGAAGGGTAGCCACGTCTCATGTCCCCTGGATGAAATGCAACGCCAAAACATCATGGCCAAGACGAAGAAAAACCTCGTCTTTTCCCGTCGCTTTTAGCCTTTTTCATCCCTCTCCCTCTCTCTTTACACATTCTTTCTTTTCGCTCTATTTCCGCCTGGAGCGTGTTTTTGTGATCCCCATTCGATTCTTTATTGTCGTTTGTTTCTTTCTTAATTTTATTAAAACCTGCCGTTCATTTTTTATATCCAACCAACGCGATCTGGTATCGCCGAGTCGAAAACTTTCCTTCCTAATTGCTTATCTCTAATCAAAGAGGCTGGCCTGCCATGCACTTTTCAACTATCGTTTCTGCTTCTGCCTTTGCTGGTCTGGCGACTGCGTCTCCGTCGTTCTTTCGAAGAAATCCTCCTGCTGAGGAGGCTGCGCCTGTGGCGTGCGAGCCGGTCACTGTTCATGAGACGGTCCATGAGACGGTGCACGTGACGATACCTGGGGAGGTTGTCCATGAGACTGTTCATGTGACTGAGGTTGTGCACCAGACTGAGACGGTGCATGCGACCGTGACGGAGGTTCAGCATGTCCCTGTTGAGAAACCAGTCACAGTCATCGAGACTTCGATCGTCCACCAAGAAGTTGAGAAGCCCGTTACAGTCATCGAGACGGTTCACCAAACGATCGAGCAACCTGTTACGGTGGTTGAGACTTCTGTCGTCCATCAGACAGTTGAGCAGCCTGTTACAGTTATTCACACCCAACCCGTCGAAGTCGAGGTCGAAAAGCCAGTCACAGTTATCGAGACTGTCCACCAAACGATTGAACAACCAGTTACAGTTGTCGAGACATCTGTTGTACACCAGACCATCGAGCAACCGGTCACAGTCATCCATACCCAGCCAGTCGAGGTCGAGAAGCCTGTTACGGTGGTTGAGACCTCGGTTGTTCATCAGACCATTGAGCAGCCAGTCACTGTCGTTCACACTGTACCTGTCGAGGTTGAGAAACCCGTGACAGTCGTTGAGACTTCTGTCGTGCACCAGACAGTTGAACAACCCGTTACCGTCATCCATACACAGCCCGTGGAGGTCGAGAAGCTCGTCACAGTTATTCACACCCAGCCGGTCGAGGTCCCAGTTCAGGTACCAGTTACAGTCATTCATACTCAACCAGTCGAGGTACCTGTTGAGAAGCCCGTGACTGTCATCCATACATCCGTGGTCGAGAACACAGTCGTCCATACTTCAGTGGTTGAAGTTGAGAAGCCTGTCAACGTCGAGGTACCCGTCACAGTGGTGCACACTCAAGTCGTTGAGAAGCCCGTTCAGCAGATCCATACTGTTGAAGTTGAAAAGCCAGTTGAGGTCGTTCACACTGTCGAGGTCGAGAAACCAGTTCACGTCACTGTCATCCAGACTGTCACCGAGCACGTCGCTGCTCAACCCACTGCTCATCCCGTGGAGGCTCCTCAAGAACATCCCGTCGTGGTCATTGAGCAGCCCGAGCACGAAGCACCAGCCCATCAAGCGCCTCCACACGAGACAGTTGTCGTGGAGGTCCCTGAACACGCACCAGCAGCAGAGGTTCCAGCGCCTCACGAGACTGTCGTAGCTGAGCACCCCGCCGCGCCTCCAGCTCACGAAACACCAGTTGTCGTCGAACACCCTGCCGCCCCAGCAGCACCAGCTCATGAGACGTCTGTCGTCGTAGAGCACCCAGCAGCACCAGTCGCGACAATGGGCCACGAAGCGCCTGCTGCCGAACACCCCGCTGCGCCAATAGCGACCATGGCGCACGAGGCTCCAGCAGCTGAGCATCCCGCTGCAACTCAACCCGCTGAAGCTCATGAAGGTGCAGGAGAGATGCCCATCGCTGAAGCCGAAGCCCTACAGCACCCTGACATCCCTGTCCTTCTACCCTCTGGTGGAGTGTCGGGCAAGAACGCGACAGTGGCGCCGACATATCCTGGCCGTCGCGCTATTGTTCGCAGATGGTGATTTAACTAGATTGCTGTAAGAGTAGAACACACTCATGATACCTTAGAATGGAAGGGGGGTGGAAAGGATAGCGCAGGCACAATAATAATGATCTGGACATGGCTGGCCTGGGATAAGTCTTGGATAGGATAAATGACTACAAATTGATATAAAATTTCCAAGCTTGCATGTTTCTGTGACTTGATCTAATCTAGTGCAATGGCAATCTTTAAACTCCATGTATGTCTGAGCTGTAAGCCGACTTGTCTTTAGCTTGGGTATAAGACAAATCAGTCATAACTTCTAGGTATAATACCTATTAAAAGTCCCCGCAACAGCATGACAGACTTACCTGCCCATTCAGCGCCTTAGATAACAGACTGCTGTATCCTGCGCAGCAGAAGTGTTATTTGCAGTTGAGATTTGTGGCTGTGAGCTTATTCCAGCAGAGAGAACCTAGTATC
>JABEEJ010000376.1:0-48379 GCA_013363135.1 Fusarium brevicatenulatum | reverse complement strand
TACTTCTAGCTTATAACTTAATTATTATAGTATATATAGGATTTTTATAGAGAAATTATATTAAAATATAGTATTTTATAAGAGACTGAAATAAACAATAACTAAAAATGCATTTATTACATTTATACATTTATTCATTTATGTAGTCTTACATACCTAGGGCCATGCAGCCTGGAGAGCTATGCCAATAGTCTGCTTATTATAATATACATGACTGTACAATATGCTTCCCTGCCCACCGTTTTATTTCCCAGATTTCCCAAACAAAGATGCAATGTAATCTCCAAATGTAGATGTTCCTTCTGCCTGTCGCTGTTTCCTCTGCTCCGCCTGTGTATCCCAAATTCTCTGAACGCTGCCGGCGACCTCGGCCTTGGCCTGGAGATCGGCACGAAGAGCAGCCTCTTCAACCGCACGCTCATCAGCTGGTAGCTTATCAAGCTGTTCTTTCCATTGTTGTTGAAGTTCTTCAGTGGGCATGACCGCATCTTTCTTGGCTTTCGGCAAAGTTGTCTGGAAGACCGGCACGGGTAGTCCTTCTGCCTTAGCCTTCTCGACTGCCTCCTCGTGCTTGATCATTCGCTGATAAAGAGAGTCGGCGTGCATCTGGATATCCTCTTCCACCTCAGGCGATCTGCCTACCACTGACCCATGGCCCAACGCTCTAAGAAAACGCTAAAATATAGTTAGAAATGGGATGTCGAGTAAGGAGAATGTGGCCCACATACTGATTGCATCATATAACACCTCTCGAATTTTCGAACTTGATGTCTACACATCTGCATTTGATCCTCCCAGCTTCCATGCTTCATGCAATTCACCCACTCCTCTTGGTATTCAGCACAATTTTCCAAAGCTGCCTTGCCAATGGCCTCTTTTCGTTCCTTGTATGCCTCCAAGACGCTCATTAGCTTCTCATGATCGGTTGCGGTCTCTGCCTCAATCTCAGCGAGCGGCTGGTAGTTCTTCCAGAGATGGGCATATCGACCGTCTTGATACAAGCTTGCTGAAGGTACGACTGGCTTCTGTTGTTCTGTAATTGTCGCCGCTGCATCGGCATTCTGGGGCTGCTGATTTGTTGGAGGAGGGTTCGTAGGTTGGCTCGAAGGGTATTTGAGGGGAGATTCTTTCTCCAGAAAGTCGCGAAGGCTTGGATCGAGTTTTGAAAGAGGGTCTGACGACTTGCCGGTACCAAGGACCGAAGATATCCAACCCATTGTAGAGAAATTGTTTCTCTAAACTGGCACCAATCTACGGGAAAAGGGTTGGAATTGAGTTCAAGACTGGACTCGAAGTTGACACTCCAAAAACTAGACTATAGCTTCAACTGCGATAAGTGGAGGTAAGAATTTCAGCGAAACACTGTACGAAGCACTGTACACCAACGCCATTTTTTGTAGTTCATCAGGCGAGATTAAATCCATAGGATCCAAAGATTCGAGCTGGTTCGACATCATAATATCAAGCACTCGGGTCAGATGGGAATTATTCATATCATTGTCATAACTATTTCTTGAATTCAGGCGAACTGGCACCTTATCATCAAACTTCAGTTGCATCTATGTATCATGAACTGGAGTCTTCACCACACATAACCGCATCACATAGGTCAAACAACAGTTCCTCACGGCACTGGCATTTTTTGGTCGGCGAATAGTCAAAGGTATGAACGTAATCTTGAGATCATGAAGACCCTTTTCCTAGCCATATCACGCCCGATTGAACCATCAACCCAAAACAATTGTCTTCGTGAATCCTTTTTTATTCGCGATTGCATCTATAGCACAATCATTTGCAACGCAACATCCGGTGCCCGACCCTTCAGGAGAAACTTCCCATCTCTCCTGATGCTTATCACGCCGAAAAAAAAATGCCAGAAGAGAGTCCCAACTTAAAACTTAGAGAACTTCTTAACAGCCTTGCCAGTTCGGGGCAGGACGCGCAGGACGTTGAAGCGGACCTTGGATCATGTTAGCGAGCATCCCTGATACCAGTTCGTCCGTTCTAAAACGTACAGTCTTGCTGAGGGGTCGGCACTGGCCAACGGTGACCTGGTCACCCTCCTCAACACGGAAAGCGGGGGAGACGTGAGCGGCAACGTTCTTGTGTCGCTTCTCGTAACGAGAGTACTTGGGAATAAAGTGCAGGTACTCTCGTCGGATGATGATGGTGCGGTGCATCTTGGTGGAAACGACGGTACCGGTCAGGATACGGCCACGGATAGAGACGAGACCGGTGAAAGGGCACTTCTTGTCTAGATCCAAATGTTAGTGATGCGCTCGACGTATGATTTTATTTGCGCGAATCTGTCCCAGCACGGTCGATTGGTGTCGCTGTTCATGTGCCCGTCCTTTGGCAAAATTCGTTTTCTTGTGCTCCTGCAAGTCCCAAAATCTCAAAACATGTCGAACGTACCGATGTAGCTGCCCTCAATGGCGGTCTTGGGGGTTCGGAAACCCAGACCGACGTCCTTATACCATCGTCGGCCACCCTTGCCCGGTCGGGTGCTCTTGGTCTTGGTCTTCGAGTTCTGGAAGATGTGAGGCTGCTTCTGGAAAGCACGCTCCGACTGGACGGTCAACTCGGTCGCCCTGATGCAAAGGTTAGCGATTCATTCGGATTCGACATCGTGTATTCATTCGTATTCGACGCTGCAGTTGGGCTGGACTGTCACTGACATCTTGAATTATCCTTCTCGGGCAGGTACCGTAACGAGATGGCGTGTGGTTGAGCTGGGTGAGGCGAGGTTGATATTGGCTATGCTAGGCGGAAGGAGAAAATAACACCAATTTTTGCGTGCCTTCCTTAGGTAAGGACAATTAGGGCTTGGGATTTTCGGAAGGCGCCAGACACCCACGTGACTTCTCCAAAATCGCTGTGGCTCAGGCTCACGTGAGGAGGCGTCATGGCTGTGATCGAAAGTGGGCCATTTGAGGTTGATCAATGCTAGCCCCACTCTACCCCCTGGCAGCCAAAGTAAACAAACACACGCGAGATAGCCAAGTCACAGCCCACTATCACTTATCGTCGTCGCGCTTCAGGTTGGGGGTTGACTTTTGACTCGATAAAACCTAAAGGCTCAATTACGCATGATGGCGCCCGCCGATGCAACTTTGCCTGCTACAAGGCGCACGCGAAGATCAATCGGTGCCCATACAGATGTTAATAAGGCGTTCGAGAAAGAAAATGCGACCGTCGACGTCACAAGCTCGTTGGCCGCGAGCCGCAAAAAGTCGAGGAGCAAGAGTTTGGGTCCTGGTGGCTTGGATGCTCTCATGAAAGCCAACGGAAACAGAAGAGCTGTGAGACATGATTATTTTTTACTCCAGAGATACAGTAATAACTAATACTTTCAGTCTCTTGCAGTTCCATCAAGAGCCCCGCGCTCAATTCTCAAACAAACCATGCCGATACCTGAAATACCGCCTATGAAGCCGAGACAGCCCGATCTAATTGACTTTGGAGGACCAACAAAAGAATTTTCTACTCCGAACAGCACGGATAATAGCGGCTCCAAGATCGCAGTCAAGACAGAAGAAGAGCAGCAAGCTGCAGCTCGGGAACGAGAGGAGCGTGAGCGTCGCGATGCTCGTCGCAAATCTCTTGCAAACCGTCGCGTATCTTTTGCTGCCGAGGCAACTCTGCACACGTTTCATGAAGTTGAATTTAACCAGGACTCGACGACGTCTACCGATTCAACAAGGCGAAACTCAGCCTTTTCTAATGCCGCAGCTCAGCAAAAGGAACGCGACGATGAAGAGAAGAAGCAGAGACGAAGTTCCGGACTCCCACCAGTCAATTTCCACAACTCCGAAGACGACACTGCGACGACGCTCTATAGCTCAGATTCCGAACCTGCAGATGCAGTCGAAGAGGTTGCCGATATTGAGGAAGATGGCGACGATGATAGTAGTGAATCCGACGATGGAACGATGATGACTGTCGATGATGTGACCGGAACAACAGCTGCTTCAGATCGATCGGTAGATTCTGATGGAGAGTCATCCACACTAGATGAAGCCCTGAGACTGGCTGCGAGAAGGGCTGGCAATCAACAACTCCAGGATGAGGAAGACGACGACCTTGATGAGGACGAAGAATATATCCCTATGTTTGGATGGGGCAAGGAGAACAAGAACAACACTGCCGCACAAGATCAAGAAAACCTACCGCCCCCAGCTCAGACTCAGCAAGCTGAAGCAATGCAAGATACGGAGGATGCTACCGGAACCAACATGAGTATGGACATGGATATGGACATGACACGCGCAGTCGGTGGTATCATTAAACCTCAGCCCGCACAGCAGTATGACCCGGATGAGGACATGTCTATGGACGTCACTCGTGTAATAGGCGGTATCATAAAACCCCAGTCCCCACAAGAATATAATCCGGACGAGGATATGTCTATGGACGTCACGCGTGCATTTGGTGGTATTGTCAGCCAGCCCCAGAGAACCAGCGCTCACAATGCCGATGAAGAGGAAGAGGAAGAGGAAGAGGATATCCCAATGGAAGAGGCTACCATGGACTTCACGACCGCAATAGGTGGTATCAAACGCCCAGCGCTCGAGCAAGATGATGCGTCAGACGGCAACGAAGACATGTCGATGGAACTCACTACTGTAATGGGTGGAGTCCTGTCACAAAAGAAGCGGAAGAGTGTCGCCGCTTCTCGGAGGCGTACGGTCAACCGTGCTGAAAATGAAAACGATGATGATGATGATGCCCCCATGGATATGACTCTTGCAGTTGGCCAGATCCTGTCAAAACCCGGGACTGACCACCCAGAGGACAATGAGGATGAGGATGAAGGTGAAGCTACAGTGGGTATGGATATGACCACCGCCATTGGGGGTATTCTCAGTAAAGCGGCGGGTGGCTCACGGAACCTGGGCAAGCGGGTTATGGAAGAGGAGGCTGATTGTGCAGATAGTCCTGATGATATACTTCAGGCCGCTATTAGCAAGAATGCAGTTGACGAACAAGCTACACCAACAACACCGAACGATAAGCAGACCAAGATACCAAGCCCCGAACCCTCACGGACTCCAAGGAATGCTCTACGTAGCATCACTGGTACTAAAATCTCAACTCCTCGAGCAAATTCTCGAACTTCTCGCACACCTTCACCTGCAAAAGCAACAACAACACCGCAGTCAACCAAGGCCAGAACACCAAAATCTACCAAACTAGCTACGCCTCAGCTCGATTCAGTTGTATCGGAAAAGAATGCTACACCTCGCTCTACACCACGAAACCCTCGCTCGGCTTCGCCAAAGCGACCATCTTCTGGCAGAACGACAAGAGCTAGTTCAAGGACCCCATCGCCTGTCAAGTCCACTCCCAAGCAAGGTCTTTTCCAGAATAGTTTTAGGAACAGCAACCGAACTCCGACAGTTGCACTTACACCCCAACGAAGCTTGTCAGGGATTGGGGCTGACCGGGCCGGACTTGGGTCCCCACAGGTCGCTGCGCTTTTCGATCGACGAGGCTCCATTGGTGATACGGCTACGAATTTCGTGCCGGGAAAGCGTGGCGTTATGTTTGAAGACCCTAAGGAGATGACACAAGAGATTGACCGTGAGGCACAGGAGGAAGAAGATAAAGAAAACCGCAGAAAGATTCTTGAGAGGGAAGCCGACGGCGCCGAAGCCACACTTAACCTACGAGAAATGATTAACAGCCTCAGTCCTAAGCGTAAGCCACTCAGGGGTCGTAAGAGTCTTCATGTAGGAAGTGCCAAAGGTCTTCTCGGCAAGCGACCCAACGAACTCGACGATGATGAGGATGAACCAGAAGATAACGATGGCGTCAAAAGACTCAGAGGTCACCAAGGAAGCCCAGTCAAGAACGTCAGACTTCAACAACCGCCCTCCAAAGAGGAGACGACGGGAAGATTGAATTATTCGTTCCGACAAAGCCTGCAACCAAACACTGCTACACCGACCTTGTCCTCACCAGAGAAGCCCGATGCAGCAACTACGCCAAGGCACCAGGGTAGATTCAAGGAGGTCGAAGATGATAGGGCTGGGCACCAGGTGAATTTCGATGAAACCCCAATCAGAGATGCGGAGCAGCTGGAGGAGGAAGTAGAGGCAGAGGCCGACCAGGACGGAGACAGAATTCATCTTCAGGATTTCCTGAACATGACCTCCATTCGCTTCATGGAGCTGACAACAACCAAGCGTCGCCACACGCAAGCGCCTGGAACCCTTGACAACGGATTCCTTGATGATGGTGAAGAGGACCTTTCCCTCGAACGTTGTGTTGTCGCTGGAGCTTGCACAGTGCCGATGCTTGAACTCTACCAGCACTCATGCCGTGAGCTGAAGAAGTATATATCGGAAGGCCGACGAATCGTGAAGGAAATTGAGACCGACACCTTTGAGGAGAACCCGCCTCTGTTCAAGGAGTATATGGCAGCCACACCTGAGATCAAGACTCTAATGGACAAGCAGTTTATGAATGTCAAGAACCACGCTCGCTTGTTAAGCAAAGCCATGTGGTATGAGTGGCGAATGAAACTTCAAGAGGGATTGAAAGAAGGTCTTTCAGGAATTGACGATGGTATGGAAACCGACAAGGAGCTTCTGGATAAGCAGAAGAGTCTCCTTGATTCCGTGCTACCCCCGATTGTGGCTCGCTACAAGTCGCTACTGGAGGAAAGAAATAATCTCGAGGAGATCGCTCGGGAGCTTGCTGACTGTGATCCTGCCGATCTCGAGGCTGCCCGCGACGAGCTGGTGTCTCTTGACGAGGATATCGAATACAAGAAGAAGCGCATCGCAGAGCTAAGGGAGCAGTTTCAAGCATCAGAAGTTGAAGTCGAGGACTTGATCACGCAGAAGCAGAATTGCGTCGATGAAATCGCAGAGTCCGAGAAGATACGAGAGGAATGTCGTGGCTGGACGAGCACAGAGGTCAATAGTCTTAAGGGTAAGTCTTGATAAATCTGCTCTAAAGTTGTGACTAACACAGTCTTAGCTCGAGTTGATTCCATCGAGAAGCAATATGGCTGGTCAGTGACCGGCATATCTGGAACTGTCCTATCGATGGCCTACAGGCGTGAAATTGAGATCGTTTTTGATATCGCCGCGTTCCAGGAGCATCAACCGAACTCGACAATTGATCTCTGGTATATCGCTGATAACCGAGAGCAGAATGCACTTCCCAAGACGACAGAGAAGGAGTTCTTCTTACAGAGTATTCGAGATTACGTTCGTGCGCTTCCTCATAGCCGCACTGAGGTTGCCCACCTCCTAAAAAGTGTCCAAAATGCCTGGGACAAGGCAAACCTCGTCTCTTCGCAACTTGTCCGACTGAATGCTACCTTTCCCACGGCAGTAGAGAAAACATCCGACTCAAGTATAGCCATCACAACATCTCTGCTGCTCGTGCCTCTTGAGACACGCCTCGAAATCAAGCTGGGTCTCCAAGGTCAAAGCAGCGCCGAAGCACTCAACGTGGTGATTGCACCTGATGCCAAGGTGCTGTATGGTGAACACTTTAACGTACTCAAAGTGACTGAATTTCTAACCACACGGATTGGCAAGTTTGTTGGGGCTGGAGAAGAGCAGTGGAGTGACGTGATGGTAGAATTGCACAGAAGACTGATTGCGAGAGGTCGCAAGGCAGGATAGTGCATACAAACCAGTATAATGAGTGACGATGGGACCGGGTATTGGAGCATTTGGGAACGAATCACTGGCGTTGTTTGGACACAGATACCTAGGTTTGCGTTTGTCTTTGTCTATAGCAGTGCTTTGTGGCACTGCTCCATTGGCCGGTGTTCAACAACAAAGGCTTGCGTGGAAATAAAGAATATCTATTCATTAACTATTATCTTGTGTTTGTCCCTGACTGCGCAAGCATGAAGACCTTTTGACGGAATGAATGTGATACAATAAGGCTGAACTTGAAGGCATCCTAGACATTGTTTTGTTGTGGCAATATGTTAACAAAGCCATCTCTTCATTGCCGATACTATTTATGCGTCCCGGGCAGGATCCGTGAACACATCTCAGGTACGGAAAGGGATTCCACTTTTGTTGTCACTGTTCGCCAGTGCTTGCTTGTTCAGTGACTCTTTTGTGGTTGAACACTGCTAGCATCTGGCCTGGTCACTTTCAAGGATTTTATTCACAACAAAAGAATATTGGGAGCCAATAAATTCGCCAAATAACTATATGAAACTCTCAAAATTCTGCTTCTTGAAAAGATTTCTTCAGTACTATATGATAAACCATCACCCACGCATCATTATCAAGTGAGTTCCATGAATCTTTCGCTCACTTACATCCACAATATCATTCATGCGCTCCCGATACGATATTATAGTCTATACTTACTACCGTACACGAAATCACCACGAGTCAAGGGAACGAACATTTGCGACTTCTTAGCCACTCCCTCAACACGAATCAACAACATGGCACGCGTATTAGATCCCAGCTGGCTCTGGGGTTGGTTGTGGGATTCTATTTTCACCATAGACGAGCCTTTTGACACCAAACACTACATAATTGCATTCACCACTATCTACGCTCTTTACAAGACCCTCAAGGCGATGGGTATCGTCCTTGTGCCCACCACAATTCTTCTCGGCAACTGCCTTGTCAGCTTGGCTGTACTGATCCTTTCCGTCCTCAAGCTATTAATTTTGGTTCTTATTCCAAAGGTATTTCGATACGTATTCGAAAGGCCCCTAGGACCATTCTTTTCCACCCTGTGGAATGTATGGGAGTATCTTACGATGCTAAGAATCCTTACACGTCTTGCCATGATCAGATTCAGGGCTCGCCAAGCAAAAGAAATGTTGAGGGTATATCTCAATTCTACACGAGACGAGCTATACGAGATCACAGGCATTGAATTTAAATACCCTGACCTACCAGACGGAGACATAACCGGCATACCGCCCAGCGATACTGGTGCAGAACGGTGGATGAGACAGCTGGTTGAGGAGGACAATATCAGGAGACAAGCTCGAGTCCTCGACGAGCAGAATCAGATTGCTGAAGCAGAAAACCAGAGAATGGGAATCGAGAATGAGAGGAAGAAGCTCGAGAATGAGAGAAAGAGAATCGAGAATGAGAGGACTGGCTTAGTCTGGGAGGGCCTTCAATCAAGAGGGCCAGCAAACAGCCAACACATCCGAGAAATGGCTCGCCTAAGACTGCTTGCTCCTCCCAGATCTGGTGAGGCGACATTAGCTGGAAGCTTCAGAGCCAGTGACCCTGTATCTCTGCCCCCTGTCCATGAGCCCGCTCCGGTAACTTCAACTGTTCCGGTAACTTCAACTATATCGGGACCTGTAACTATACTGGGACCTGTAACTATACTGGGACCCGTCACTGTACTGGAACCCTCAACTGCACCGGTACCTCCAACTACACCGGTACCTTCTCCTGCACCGGCTCCCCCAGCCCCTCCTCCTCCACCAGCTCCAGCTCCTGCTGACACAAGATCTATTCCAAGAGGCCAAGACATCAAAAGAGCCTGGGATGAAGGATGGTACAGCTCCCTGGGACCGAGACGGACCGTAGTCAAGAATGCGAGCACACAAACGGAGCCAACAGATCTTGCTAGCCATGGCATGAAGAACAAGCCCTTAGAGCTGGCACCCCAAACGTACGCTAGTCGGGGCGTACAGACTGACTTGGTAGACACTCCTATCCAAGAAGAGCCCGAGCACCCAGTAATTGTGCCAGAGCTTCCAATCCCAGAGCCGAGTCCAGATCCAGCTTCGTCTAAGGACACGGACACACAGACGTCTCTCGACAAGGGGAAGGCTCTCGAGGGACCCCAGCCAAGAATCAACGCCAACTTGGTCACTATTCATGGCAGCAGAGCTGAGGACGAAGTGGCGGAGCCAGAATACTCTGCTGTATCCTCACCCCTTCCCGCAACTATCACACTTCCTGACTCCCCTGAGCCTACGACTAATGCGGAACCCGAGCCCGTACAGACTCATGCTACCGGCCTCGACCGTCCCACCCCTATCCACTCATCTATTCGAGGTTTCGTGAAGTCTACGATGCATTCAAGACTGTCTGCTGCAGGGACTTCGAGGCGAAATGAACGGGGGCCCAAGTCCTCTATGGGCGGCAAAAAGGCAAAGCAGTGTAAGGGCATACCTCAGCAATCACGAAGGGGTGTTCCTACTAAAGGTACCACCCAGACTGAGGGTAGCAAGTATGAAGACAAGAAGGAGAAAATGTGCGACATGATCGTGGGGTTGTTGGACCGACAGCCTACTAGTTCATTCAAGTCTCTGGAGACTCAGCAAGCCATTGATACTACGACCACTTCCGCCAGCGTCCCTGTTCACTCCACACCAATCTCGAATGACGACTCGAAACACGATGCTCACGGAAGCCCTGTCGTTAGACATCCAATTACCCCTGAGCTTCCTTTGACAAAGACTACTGAGCCTGCTACCCCAGAGAGTACATCTGTCTCTAATGTTTTGACTAGCAACCCCATAAGTATAGCCTCGGGAGCCCAAGACGGCCAAAGCGAAGTCTCTCTTCAGGCCTCCCCAGAGCCCTTTTCGAGCGTCGTATCCACCGAGAATGAGCCTTCCACGGGAAACCAATCTACTACAGTATGCCCAATCACTAAGAGGAATCAACAGCCTTCGACTGAAGCTTTGATTAAAGCTTGTGAAAATGCCGATAAAGAGACACCGCTGCTCAAAGTCAATGAAGATGGGACAGCTTTGCCCCCGGCTTCGACTTCGCTCCTTTCAAGCACGCTGAGCCACTCTGAATCTGGAGAAACAACTATAGGGCAGCGATCCAGCTCTCCTGGTCCTGGCTTCATCCCCATGCTCCGGGGAAGCAAAGACATAGATAATTCGCTCGATGAGATAATCGCAACATCTGCCCTGCAGGAATCTGACGAATCTGACGAATCTGACGAATCTGACGAATCTGAAGATATATATGAAAACAGCCTTGATGGCCATAATGTTGCCGCCAACCAACAAGAGAGCTTGAACGGAGGACCAGAAACACCAGCCGCAAGAGCCAATCCTCAGGACAGTGACGAAGAGATGGGGAGTTCCGAGCCTGATGCCGCCGGTGATCCTGGTGTAGGTATGCTGGAGGAGCAGACCCTCCTAGCATCTACAACGGACGACGCTCAAATGACCGATGTATGGCGACCAAATGAAGAGGAAAGTAAAAGAATAGGAGATGCAGCTTACGAAGTGTTCATTGACCTCATGGACCAAGATGGAGACTCCTCGGAAGACACAAAACCAGAAAGACAGCTGTCAACGAGTCCGATGAGAGAGATAGCAAACGAAGATACTGCTATGCAGGATATGCAGTCGCTTGCACCGCCGCCCGACGTTGAGATCTCGCTTGAACAACCAGATGCCCCGAGTACCAAGATAGGGATGACTGAGTCGGAGCAAGAAGAGGTTGCAAGGCAGCTCATAGACGCGTATAAGGGGACAGACAAAGCCGAGTTCTACGCCCAAACTCCCACGGACAACGATCCTCTTGACCCAGTAAAAGAAGCCACCGCTGAACAGCTCGCTACCCGAAAGATTGCGAAACCGAAGTCGCGAGGACATAAGAACACTCCCGCGGTCCAATCAACCCTCGAGTCAGTGTCGCAAAGGGAACCTCATACACAGCCAGAAACATTACAACAAACGCCCTCCCCGGTAAATGAAGACAGCGGAAATGATACAGCGAAGGCGGACTTGGCGGCTCGCTGTCTATTAGCCCTCGCAGGTGCTTCAAACCAGGCAGTTTCTCCTTCAGGCAACGAGTCTAGTCATAAGAATACTGAAGCCCAACAGACGGATGCGGATATAGCAAACAGTCAGAAAGCTAACACTCATGAGACTAACGTGCAGGAGTCATCCGTCAGTGATCATGAGGTCGAAAGACCAACGGCAACGACACTGCCAGAGGAACAGCCACTGCTAGAGGAACAGCCTGAACCAAACTCACAAGAACCTCAAAGTGTCCCTGCATCTATCTTGCCAGCTGAAAGCCAGCCCTCACTTGTTCAGTCAGCGCCCACTCAAGCACCGCCAGACCAACAATCACCAGCAGCCGCAAGCACAGCCGCAGCTCAGCAATATACTACTACCGCCAAAAAACCACCCACCGTAGCGGGCTCCAGCAATACGCAACAACAGTCGAATATTCCTCCCATGATTCTAGGTGGACTGGCACTTCCAGGGGGCAACCCAACGCTTTATAACCCAACAGCAACAGCCAGCCCAGCACCTAAAAAATCTGGCCCCAGCCCAAGGGAGATTGCAGAGTTCAACAAGAAAGAACAGGCACGACTGAAGCAGCGAAGACAGAATAAGCCACCACCCAGTGTCTTGCGGCCGCCGAGACGGTCTGGTCCAGCCCCATCGACACCTCACAGACCGCAGAAGAGCCCAAACTCTTCCACTCAAGGGCGGTCTCCATCACTAACAGCTACCGACGAGTTCGATGAGAATAAGAAGGCTGAGATGGAGCTGACGTTTGGTACCCAAGGTTCTCATAAAAAGAAACAAGGCCTACAACTTATCGACATCAAGGACGTCCCGGATCATCTCAGAGCTCAGATACAGGAACATGATGCGGAAGATGCCTAGAAAAAAGAAGCAGACGAAGACGAAGGATGACAAGACACTATGAAACCTACGCTAAGCAAAAGTTTGCTTGCCAAAGAGTCCCCGGGTACAAATGGATGTGCGTGATAGGTCCATATGAACGGCTACCTGATGATTAACTTGTTCTATTTAGACAGTATGAACGAGCCGGCATGATTAGGTTCCTGAAAAACATGGCACACATATAGCACCACCGTACCAATTTTGAAATCCAGTCTGATCTGTATTCTGTGGATGACCGCAATATTGCATATTTATCTAAGACTCTGTATAAATGCCTATCTATTGACTCGTTGATCTTTGTACTGCGAGCCTCCAGGCGTAAGTGGATACACATTGTACGGAAGACGGATTCCTCAAAAGGGTTCGGCCAAACTGACATAGAATCTGTCCCAGATCTCTGGTTTAGGTTACTATTAGACATAAAGCCTATATCATGAAGGCATTAGATGTTTTAAATGTAGTTTATTCCTCCACTGGATCAACCATCCAGATGGGAGTTGCTAAATCACGATAACAATGCTACCCAAACTCCATCCCGAGCAGTCTATTCTACTCAGAACACTCTACGTGAGTCTGTCTGCTTAGCAGCATCCCTCATCACAGGCGCAGAGACCACAGCAGATCTCACAGCCAGCCTCCTCACCACCACGCATGGTCATATCAGGCTGAGGCTCAGCGCTCTTGATACGTGTTAGTATGTGAAGCATGGAGCCTTGCGTGCGATACAACTTACAGGCTGCTGTGTGACGATGTCTCCGTTATCAGAGGTCATGGGGGCTTGCTGAGTGGGTTCCATGGCGGCGGGCATCTTGAATGATTCGAGGGAGATGGAGTGATGGATCTGGATAAGAAGAGGAGAGGAGAGGAAAGGCAGTGAGTGAGTGGGTGATGAAGTAGATTTGTTTGTTTAGTGCTGTCTGTGTATTGTATTGTTCAAGTCAGTAATCCCACAGCTAGGAACGAGCTCTTAAGTACCTTCAGCCAACTGAGAGGCCTCTCTGTTCACTGAAACTCAGCCACTCGGTCCCAGCAGCTCCTGTCTTTGTCTACTTTCTTGATTGGCCTCACCGTATGATTCTTGTTAATTCAGCTTTGACCAGAGACTTCTGTGACGTACGCTTGAGATGCCGAGTAGCCGTCCAGGCCTGAGATATTGTCTGCGGGAGCAGCCGTAGGGAGAGTGTTCTGGCCAGGGTTCGTACTATCAAGGATACTATGTATAAGACGTACGGCAAACCGACGCCGAGTATGGTTTCGTCCAGGCACGCCATTCGCCAATGATAGGGTCCAGGGCCGTCAGCAAGCCATTAACCGGCACGGTCACTGCCGAAAGATGCGGTGCCGAACTTCCGGAACGCCCGCATTCCACATTTATGCAAGCCTCAAAAGCTTGAATAGGCAATACGACAAACAGGGATAATAAGAGAGACGCAGACAAAACACCACGCAAGTCATAACTAAGCCACCGAGGGTCCGAGGCAGAGGACAACAGATAAGGATACTAACTTAGTACGGAGTATGTAGGCACTTGGATTCTTCAGGCCACTAATAAATAAGGTGTGATAGCTAAAGTGAAATGTAAAGGGTGAAACGAATAACCAAAACCACAAGCTTAAGGTAATGGTTTCAGAGAGCCCGTCCGAATTTGCTATTGGAGCCGCTAGTAATGTAGAAGCAGATTAAAGGCTGCAACACATCAATTGTCAGATTTGAAAAGCGTTCCGTGTGACCCCCCATCATCAGAGTCAATTGTCAATAACCAAATCAAATGTCAAGTCATCCATCCTTATATAGGGTTAGCCTAAACGACGCGTATTAGAGTGTAGCACTGTAGCAATCACTGATGCCTTTCACAAAAGGCAACTGGAGAGCAGCATAAGACGGGTAACAAATCGATTCTTCTCGACTCTTCGTTCCCCCGGCAGCTCGTTCCATTGTCATTTCCAGACCTGAGTGCCTTACTTTTGTTCTTTATTTTGTTTTGTTCAGTACTTTGAGAGCCTGGCAGCCTTGAAACGACTGACTGGCTCTCGTCCACCATCTTGCTCCTCCAAAGGTTGGATCGGAGATTCATCTTCCTTGAGGAACCCACCTTCTCGTTGGATGAACTTCTTTCGAAGCTTGTGGTGCTCATCAGCGACCTCTTGATATATCAACTCATCATCGAATTCATCCGGTGGGTGAGGAGCAGCGCGTATGGATTCGCGCTCAACTAATGTGTCAGCGAGTGTTGTTCCTTCAGGACCCGTAGGTGCCGTGGGCCTGTCTTGATCTAAGAACTTGGCGGGGACATCAAGAGGGCCCGGTGGAACAGTATCTCTGGCCTTCTTGAATCTCGATGGTTTGCGCGTCGACTTGATTTCAGATGTATCGGGAGCCTTGGCGGTGCTAGAGCGCTCAACAATTTTGTCGCTCAATGGTTCCACAATCGGTTCCTTTTCCTTCATAGGAGCTTCTCTCACTGGAAGGACAGTGGGCTCATTCTCCGGTGCGATATCCAGATTGGAAGCAAAGCGAACGCCCTTCTTGCCGTTGAGTTGTTCTGGTTGCTTCTCTTTGATGTTTGACTTGACGGGCGCAGGTTTTGAGGCTGATGATGATGTTGTTGTCGCCGAGGCTGGCTTGACTAGGATACGGCCAATGCCTTCTTCGTCATCCGAACTTGCGTCACCATCCCTATCTTCTGGCTGCTCCGTGAAGCGAGATTTGATGCCCAGTTTCTTCTCCAATTCTAGCATTCTTTGACGGTAATCATCCGTCACAACGCGGCCAGTATACCGACCATACTTGTCTTCCTGGTCGTCGTCATCACCCTCAAAACCTTCATCACTGTACTCATATTCGTAGTCGTCACTGTCTCCCTCCTCGAGCTGCAGCTCGGCGACAACAGCACCAACTTCTCCCGAGTATTCAAGCATCTGCCGCCGCAACTCCGCGTCCTCCTCATCCTCATCCTCGGGGATGTACGCTTGCTCGCTGCTGATCTTCTCCTGCTCCTTGGCATGGTTCATGATCTCTTCAACACGCTTAGCATTCCGCGAGACTTGGGGCTTTGGGCCGTCTTGCATTTTTGTATCTGCAGCAAACACCACCCCTTTAGTGGCGGATGGTGCTAGAGTCGTGGATTCAAGCTCTGTATGCTGCGAGGGATTTTCTTGGGAGTGTTCTGCTTCCTTTTGTCTAGGGCTCTCGGCTTTTGAGACTGAGTTGCTATCTTCGAGATCGTCGATGCCGGCCTTCTGAAGGGCATCTTGAATCTGAGGCAAGGCCGTATCAGGTTGATTAAGCTTGTAAGAGATAACGTTGTCGTCATCGTCAAGCTGCTCGATGATTTCTGTGATAGGCAGGCCGTCGTCTTTAGTAAAGTCGGGTTGACTTTCATCAAGCTTGGTCTCAGCAGCGCTGATTTGATTTCGCAGCGATGCGATATTCGCGGTAACGTAATCGATGCGACGGTCAAGAATGTTCAGAATCTGTTCACCAGATCGATGTGTCCTCTCACCAAAGATCTCATCAAGTTCACGATCTTTCAACAGCTCTCCTTCGAATCCGGCATGAATAGTCTTAAGCTCCGTCTCGCCATTCTTGCAAACGGCCTCGACTTCCTCTTTGAGCATCTCATACTCAACATGCCAGGTCTGCCAATGCTTCAGGGCATTCTGCAGCTTGCTAAGATCATCTTCCAGTTGCCTCTGTTGCTTATCAAAGTCCAAGAGCTCTGACATTTTTCTAATCTGGTGCAACTTTTATGACGCTGCGATAGAAGGAGATAGAAGAGGAAGAAAGTTTGTGAGGCGTTGAAGTCATGATGAATGGTCCAGCCTCTCCACTAAGAAAAAAAAAAGTTAGGAACCAGCCTTTGAAGATTGACGGGCTAACTTCGGCTATCAGAACTGGCTAGTATTTCGCTGTCAACGTCGGCCCCACAATAACGTCCGCCCGCCAATTCAAAATAACGATCGATAACGACCTGGCGATCTCAGCCTTAGTGTTATGCACGCCCTTCAAGTCAAAAGGCTTTAATCGCGGGGTGCACCATGATACTAAGGAGGCGAACTTCACGCTGTCTGTTATGGCATTAACAGATAATGCCATCTTTGGTCACGAATTCTGATAGAGCATCAACATGTTCAAATGTGGGCAAAAATGTAATCCATCGGCCTAAATCCCTCCGACCAACTTTGTTATTACATGCCAGATGCACTTCCATATATTCAAGGAATTATAAGACGGCGTATAACGGCACCTGCTTATTGAGTTATCCCCACAATCAGAGGTCGCCGTATAAAAGCAGCAGGTCTTTCGCCTCGGGCTGACGTGCAACTTCGTTCACTATCCACTGATCGCCAACAGAACAGTCTTTACTACCTACACATCTAAGCCTACCTGCAACTTTCTGAGCCATGGCAGAACGAGTTGAAAGTAAGACCCTTGAAGCCAAGTGCTATTGTGGCTCTGTCCATTATACAATCGATGTACCGGTTTCGAAACTACCTCTACTCACACATCTCTGCCATTGCAGCCTCTGCAGGTATGGCTCTGGTGCGCCATGCATCTTCCATGCTCCGCTGCCTGATGGAGTGAAGCCCAAGTTCGTGGAGCCATCCTCCTCAAGCAATATGACCCGCTACGCGATCGGGAAGAAGATTGGAACATGGAACTTCTGCTCAACGTGTGGTTGCCACATTGCTTCGACTGGGCCGCCTGAGAATGAGTTCTGGACAGTTGCTTCATCAATATTCGTCCACGCTTCAGACTTTTTTGATATCCGGAAGCACATCTTCAGCAACTCGACAAAGGACAGGGGCATCGCCGGGGCCCTGACACATACTAGCGGAAAGGAGTTCATAGACTGGAACCCTCCTGACGGTAGCCCCGGGGCAAATATAGTCGAATCTCATGTGGAAGTTGGGGATGACGGGGAGGAGCGTCTTCGTGTGGAATGCGAGTGTAGAGGCATCTCTTTCACTATTCCCCGGCCGAGCCAAGAGATCAAGGAGGACAAATTCTATTCGCAATTCGTTTCGCATAGAGATGATGCCAAGTGGCTCGCGACTTTTGACGCATGTGATGATTGTCGGCTTCACAATGGGACTAACGTTGTGGGATGGACATTTATCCCATTATCCATATGCGAACCCCGTATCGAAGATGATCTACTCATTGGGAGCGCCAAGACGTTCAAATCGTCGGACGATGTGGTGAGATCCTTCTGCGGTACTTGCGGTGCAGCCATTTTCTTCTCTCACGCTTGTCGAAGGCCGTCTGAGAACCATCATGTTGTCGACTTGGCTACGGGTATCATCCGAGCGCCCGAAGGTGTCATGGCAGAGAAGTGGCTCACTTGGCGAGCAAGGTTGGCATGGGCTGATAGCGGAAAGAGATTCGATAGCGGCTTCACTGAAGCACTGCAAGAAGGCATGAATAAGTGGGTGTTGAAGAGAGAAGGTGTTATTGAGGATTACAATATCGGTTGATGGCTCCGATACTCGGAGGTTTCGCCGAAGTACAATGCATGTTGGTCTTGGGGTTGTCAGGTGTTTGTTTGTGCAGCGACAACGATTCACAACTGCATAGTTGAAGTTCAAACGTCAGAATAATATCAAATACCTATTCCTCTATTTCCGAAGAATTTTATATGAACTTCCTTTGGCCATGGCTAATAATCCAATCAGCGGCATTCGCCACCCGAAGCCCGTCTTATCACTAAGTGCTTAGCGGGATACATCCCGAGTCTGGTGTCCGGAGACATCGCTTCATGAGCCCAAATTTCTATTTGGCAAAGTCGAAAAGGTTCACATACGATATCTCTGACTTGTACCGGCTCTTTCGACATTAGTAGCTCATGGTGCGGTCACTGAGCCCGAATAACTCGTCTATAGCACGACGTTGATTTCACGAGTGGATTACCCGAGCTTTCTGCGAGTTACCATCACCAAAAAGACAAGACAGCTTCATTTAAACATTTCAAGACGTTGCCGACTTCAATGCGTCATGTCCTATGGCGGGCTTTTAGGCAACCTATCAGTTTCCCAGCCGTACAACGAGTCGCGGTATCCACCATGGCCTCAAAAAGACGGTCCTATAATGTACGCAGCCTCTCATTCCGCTTCACGTGCAAGACAAGAAGAATGGCCAGCTGACTTATTTTAGGATGCCATTGATGCGCTCAACTCACTTCAAACACCTTATGATGTCGTTGAGGCTCGTCGGAAGGCGGGGATAAGGCCTGATGCTGTGTCTATCAAGGAAATGCAGACATATCTTCATCGCATTGGATATACCGTAAGACCTCCGAGTACGACATACATACATACATGAGACTAATCAGATGATAGCCATCTGATCTCAATCGCCTAAACATTGTACATGTAGCCGGCACAAAAGGAAAAGGTAGTACCTGTGCCTTTGTCGACTCTATCCTCTCTCAGTATCAGCACACAAGGGGCACACCCCGGATGACAGGCTTTTTCACATCGCCTCATCTCATCGCTGTTCGTGAGCGCATACGCATCAACTCAACGCCTATTTCAGAAGACCTATTCGCAAAGTACTTCTTCGAAGTGTGGGACCGTCTTGAATCGGCCCCGAAAGATGACGCAAAGAAACTCATGGCTCCTCGACCTATTTATGCGCGATATCTGACTCTAATGAGTTGGCACGTCTTTCTTCAAGAAGGCATAGATGTTGCTATATATGAGACTGGTATTGGTGGTGAATTTGATGCTACAAATGTCGTGGAGAAGCCTATAGCATCTGGCATTAGTACACTGGGCATTGATCATGTCTTTGCTCTCGGTGATACAGTGGCCAAGATCGCATGGCACAAGGCGGGTATCATGAAGTCTGGAAGCGCGGCTTTTACAATCGAACAGGTACCAGATGCAGAAGAAGTTCTGAGGAAAAGGGCCGAGGAAAAGAACGTGGATTTGAAAATCCTACCAGTCGACCCCCGACTTAGCAGTGTTCAGATTCGACCAGATGCAACATTTCAGAAGCGCAATGCTACATTGGCTATCGCACTAGCCGAAACAGCACTGGAGAAAGTTGGCATTTCTCTACCACCTCGGACGGATAATTTGCCCAAGGAGTTTGTAGACGGGCTTGAAAAGGTTGTATGGAGAGGTCGGTGTGAGGTCAAGAAGGAAGACAAGGTGACATGGCACGTGGATGGCGCCCATACTTCTGATAGTCTCAAGATGTCGTCCAAGTGGTTCAAGGACGAAACTTCTGGACGGTAAGTCATCATGTTACCCTATCATGCTCTGCAACTAATAGATTTAGCAATGGAATGCGTGTCATGATCTTCAACCAGCAAGGCCGCTCCGAAGCTGTCGACTTTCTCGAGTCCGTCTTCAAGGCGACCAGGCGAGAAGGACAGCCAGCATTTGACCATGTCATCTTCTGCACAAACGTCACCTATGCAGCATCCGGCTACAAGCGTGACTTTATCAACCGTCAATTCGACCCTGCTGAGATTGATAAGATGACTGTTCAGCAACGGTTTGCGGATAAGTGGATGTCCCTTGATCCCACAGCCACGGTAAAAGTCATGCCCACAATCGAGCAATCTATTAACTACGTCCGACATCTTGGAGAGGATCTCACGGAGGGGGAGACGGTTCAGGCATTTATCACGGGAAGCTTGCATCTTGTTGGTGGTGCCTTGGGCATACTGGAAGAGGCCGATGCTCTATGATTTGATGATAATAGAACGAGCTAATTTGGCCGGCACACCAGGGAGTACTTATATTTATAATAAACCTTCAGGCTCTAATGCTCGTAAAACACCCCCTACGAGATACATGCTCCCTGTTGCTAGAACCTTCTGATGGGATCCTGCAACTTTTCTGGCCTCAAATACAGCGTCCTGGATATTATCGAATGTGCTGATCTCACAATTAGCTGCTCTCTCACCCATCATCCTTGCCACACGTGTCTGCACACTCAGATCTCTGGCTTCTTCGTCCGTTGAAGGCCCCTCCTGTTCATTCCTCGTAAAGAGCGCATGGCTGAATATGTTCTCTCTCCCTGTAAATTCTTGAAGAGTGTCAAGCAATATTGCCAGTAGTTGTGTTGCATCCCTCTCCTGCTGGTTGAAAACCAGAATTGAGGATTCATCGTTTTCAACATTCGAAGCGAACCATTTTGCGACCTCATACATGCTATCCTTGGTATGCGCGCCATCCAGGTACCAGCCAATGTGGCCCTGCTGAATGACCTCACAGCGCCCTCTGAGACTTGCATCCCATAGCCCTGTATACATCCTTGCTTGACCGTTCATAAAAAAGTCTTTGGGATCAAAGTGAATACCTAGATGTTGTTTTACAGCACAAACGGCAAGAGCTTGGTTATATTTTTGAAAGTCACCGAGCAGTCTTCCCTTCACACCTCCCCATAGTTCGATCCTGGCGTCATCCAACTCGATGAGCTCAGCCCCCTTTTCTGCTGCCCGTTGTCGAAGCACTTGCATCACGCCAGGCTTCTCGTCCATTCGCCGGACGAAACCACGCACACCTGGCTTGAGAATGCCGGCTTTGTGCCATGCGATCTTCTCAACCGTGTCTCCCAGCATCGCGACATGATCTATACCCAGCTGAGTGATGACCGCAGCAGAAACAGCCTCCGGAGGCACCACGTTTGTAGCGTCATACTCTCCGCCGATACCGCATTCAAGAACAACGCTATCGACCTTTTCTCTCAGAAATATATGCCAAGCAAGGAGCGTCATGAAGCGGAAGAAGAATGGCTTTGAGCCAGGTCCTTCGGACTCGGTGAGGCTTTTGCCATCCTTCTCGGCAGCTTTAGACAGCCTTTCCCAGAGCTCAAAGAAAGCCTCTGCGAAGAGTTTCTGCGAAACCTGCTCTCCTTGAATAGCAATGCGCTCGCGAGGACTGATGAGATGTGGGCTCGTATAAGTCCCAACAGTCTCGTACTCCCGTAGCATACCCGTTGCAAATGCGCTTACAGAGCCTTTGCCTTTCGTGCCGGCTATGTGAATATGTCTCAAACGTGCGAGATCTTTGGGTTCATATCCAGCACGTCTGAGCCATTCGCGCATCTCAGGAATAGCTAAAGCATTGGGATCCTTTGGTGGTACAGATGAGGCATTTGCGGCGATTGATTTGTCAAAAAGATTCGTGGCCTGGCGGTTTGAGTAAAGTGTCGAAAGCAGACGGAGAGCTTCATTGTAATCGCGGGACACGGTGCTGATGCCCTTCCGTGCCGCCATTGTATGCGTTGATTGGTTTTACAGCAGTAAACTGATTTTGTCATTTAGTAGGTAGTTGGAACGGGTGTTGTCGGGTCTCGCTGAGAAATGAGTGCATGAAACAAATCTTGGAACAATCAATGCCCAAGTTAAATGCGAAGGTGAAGAAACGGAGTCGGATAGCTTATTCAGTCGTCATGCGTAACTAACTTATGTGGTACCTTCTCTACAAGCCCTTTGTCCCATTTAACATATTCAGTTATGTTGACCAGCAATCCATACACAACAAAAATCAGCAGTTTGCTGTTATTGTGACAGGTCGACGATCAGTGTTCTTCGGTGTCAACAACGTCGAATTTGGCCTCTACAGTTTTAACTTATTACTAGATTTAACAAGTTGTTCAGCCCTGGTGCTGTATTAATCAAATCATGATCAGGAATCATGCAACGAGACGTTACTATCGGCAATAATAAATAGTCAGAATAAGGTACCACGCCCTCATCGTCTATTGCTATCTAATACACGGCTATCCAGCCTCTCTCTAGACACGATGGCGCCTGGGTCCAATTATACACAACAAATGAAACATCCCTTTTTTTGTTTAATCCACACGGAGACTCTGAAGACGGGCTTCTGTGGCGATCACCTATAATCATGTTAGCAAAAGCAAAGATAAACATATGGAAAACGATAGAACTCACATCGAGAGCCTGCTGAACCTCCAACACCTTGCGAACCTCACCGAGCCAATCCTTACTCAAGGTCTTGGCCCATCCATCCAAGCCGTTAATTTCTCGCGCCGCAGAATCCAGGTCGCCCTCCTCAAGGTATGTTTGGGTTCGGGTAAGAATGCTCTCAACATCATTACCGTCCGCAAGACCTTGCTTCTTGAACATAACGTGGCTAAGAACCCAGCTAGAAGCGTGGCTGGCAACACCGGCCTCATCGGGTAACAATGAAGCCTTTCGGACCTCATTGGCGACTCGACGGAAACGATCAATCAGCTGGGAGGTAGTAGAGATACCGCGTTGGTAAGCGGATGGGTTAACGGAGGCGATGGCGGCATTGACAACGGGATCATCCGAAGCGATTTCCCGGAGAGCAACGAGCTCGCGAATAAAAGGGCGAGGGTGGCGGTCATCCTCCAAGCTGGCTCGGACAGCCTCAACGGCAACGTGTAGCTGCTGAGTCTTGAGGTTGGTATCAATAACATCGTTCCAGCCTGTGGTAAGTTTCTCGAGCTCTGACACGGCAGATGATAGAGCGTTCAGCTTGCCTAGTCGGCTCTCACGCTCCTGCTCAACTTGCTTCTCAACATCCTTGGTAAATTCCTTCTTAAGGGCCAAAGCCTGCTGGGCGAGCTGATTCTGGAGCTTCTCCTCATTGAGTTTCTTCTCACGCTCAAGAAGGACATTAACTCGGTCCTCGTAGTTTTCTCGGACCTTCTTCATCTCCTGCTCAAAGTCTTGTCGCCATTGGTTCTCCTGGCTGATCATGGTGTTCTCAACACGATCAATTAGATCGGTAGCAGCCTTATCGAACTCCTCGATCTTCTCTCTGACTTGCTGGGCAGCCTTCTTCTCGAACTCACCCTTCATGGCCTTGAGCTTGCCTCCAACCTTGGCGATCTCATCCTTAGCCTTGCTAACAGAGGTGCCGTACTTGCCATGGGCATTGTCGGCGTTGATGACTAGGATGAGGTCGTTCACCATGTGGACGAGGTCTTGGACAACAGGCTCCCTTGCATCCTCAAGCGATAGAAGGTCGATCGGCTTGAGAGGAGGCATCTTGGAAGGCTCATTAACTTCTGGGGCTTTGAAATCAGAGTTAGACCTGGGGGCAGGAGTAGGCTCCTCGACGGCCTTCGCAACAGGCTTGGCCTCGACTGGAGGCTTGGCTTTGGCCTTGGGTTTAGCAACCTCCTCAACCTTCTTTGCAGCGGCAGCAACAGGGCCAGCACTTGAGTGACGTCCGGCTTGGCCTGCATCGGCTACTCTCCAGGAAGCACCGCTTTGGGCAGGGACTCTAACAGCATCCTCGGTGGCTTGAGTCTTTGATCGGCCGGTGATGTTAGGGAATCGTTTCTTGTAGTCCATCTCCTCGAGGTAAAGAACAGCCTGCTCGCCAAAGGGGACGTATTCGGTAAAGAAATCATGGAAGTTGTCGCTCACGCGAGAGTACCAGACACCTCCAGCGAAACCAACGACACCAAGAACAAGCAGGGTGAAGACAAAGTTCTTGAGCCTTCGGAAAAATCCCTTCTTCTTGATAGGCGCAGGCGCAGGAGGAGGGGGAGGAGGTGTCAAAGGGACGTCTGTGATAGCGGCCTTGGTCTCGCCAACATCGTCAAGGGTGGTCTCGTGGATTCTCTCGGACGTAACGGTTTGGGAAGGTGGCAAAACAGGTTGCTTAGTAGGATCCAGCTCGGGCTTCTTCTCGACGGAGTAGAAACGCTGGAATCATCGTCGCGGTTAGTTTATTTCTGGTTGAAGCAACTAACACGAGCTGTGACGTTGTTAAGAAAGCTTACCTGACCAGCAAGGCCGGCACGCCGTGTAGCCGCAATTGGCCATTGGCGGGCAGCAGCGGCCACAACGGGCCTGCCGCCAAATGCCCTCACAGAGTGAAGCGAAGTTCGCAACATGAGGGATTGCAATGGCGAACAGGGCGCAGTTCACGATGCAGTTGATTTTCGGTTAGATGGAGTTGAGAGCTGCTTCAAAAACGCTCAGGGTAGAAGTTCGGCAAAAGCCCAGCTCCCGGGTTTTGTATGGAGCTAAATGTTAAGCAAGCGGCAGGAACCGGGTGACGCAACTACCTCATCAACCGCCCAACATGATGAAACAAAAACATTCATTCAATTCTAAAAAGAGCAACTTTATCTCATAAGCTCCTTTTACGCAGTTGATCAACTGCTTTACTCTCCTACGTAGTGAAGAGCCTATGGTTAGTAACTTCTGGTTGATTACATGTCATCATGAGGTTGAAATATCAAATCGTGCTCTGTTGAATACCTATTCTAAAGAATTTATAATAATCTCAACATATGATTTCATAGTTGCGTTAGTATATTCAGTATCGCCACATAATAAACACTCCTTCAATTGATGGGTTCTTACTTGAATCCAACTCCAAGACATGTCTGCCGTCCCAGACTTCCTCACGAACTCTGTTTGGGGGGCAAAAAAAAGGCATGAGACCTCGGACCAGAGCCAAGATAGTTACTTAGTAAGTAGTTATGAAGAGCTTCCAATGTGAATAATGTTTTGAAATTCATCCCGGCCTTGTCCAGACTCACAACATGAACATCAAATACGCATAGCCTGATCACATGCAGCACAAGATTTTGTCAACATGATCCATAATTCATCTAATAGCAGTCATCTATTCAGAAGCTGTGAAGAAAAAGAAACTATAGAGTGGCTCGTCCATACTCTCCTGCTTGTCCATCTCATGAGCCATCAATGGGGAATAAGAAACCTTCAGACATTTAAGTCGCCTATGATCGAGGTCTGTTGTTCTCATACCTCCCCAAGCCAGTCCCCGTTCTCTGGTACGCTGAAGCGCCAGGCGACGGCACAGTCGAGCATCCAGGCCATTCAAACTACCAGCAACAAAAATTCAAGTTCGGTATTAAAAAAGTATGGACTGAACTGATCCCTCCAAACCCAAGGACTCCGATAAATTATATGACACGCCCCAGCTCATGCATTACCTCAGAGTCCGTAATCTCGGACAACTCGCCGTGCTGGATCCACGCTGAGGCCTCTGTAATATGTGCGTGGGCGTAACGAAAAGTGGACTCTAAACCCGATGCTTCAACTTCGATGCCTGCTTAGCAGCTGCAAGGGCCGCTGACGTTAGTGTTGGAGTTCTCGGGGGCCAGGCTGACACCTGGTCGTTGGCCCGGTCGAGCATGTCGTGGACCAGCTTGGTCCAGGGGCAGCTTCTTAGCTATGGCTGTGAAAAGAGTTTGGACGTTCTCGGCAGTCTTGGCAGAAGTCTCGAAGAAGAGGAGGCCAGCTTCACGGGCATAAGCCTCGGCATCGGCAGTGGGAATAGCTCGTTTGTCAGGTTGCTCAGTAACCAAATCCAGCTTGTTTCCTGCGAGGGCAATGACAATGTTCTCATTCGCCTGGCGTTGGAGCTCCTTAACCCAAGCCTTTGCCTTGTCTAGTGATGCCTGGAGGAATATTAACATGGCTCTATGGTGATTGTAGATCTGGTGAACGTACAGATTGAGTAATATCGTAAACGACAACGGCGCAGTTTGCATTTCGGTAGTACATCGGAGCGAGAGACTTGTAGCGTTCCTGGCCAGCGGTATCCCAGATCTCGAACTTGACAGTAGTGTTCTCATCGAGAGAGATGGTCTGGGTCAAGAAGGCAGCACCGATGGTGGACTCGCGATAGGAATCGAATTGGTCCTAGAATGTCTTGGTAAGTTGCTGTCTCATACAATGGCGTGGGCGCCAGTAGTTCATACCTTGACAAATCGCAAGACTATTGAACTCTGAGGTTGAAAATTTAGTAAACATCGTATCAAAGACTATCGTTGCGATATACCTTTCCTACAGCGGACTCGCCTATGTCACAAGTTAGCAAATATGACATGAACCCGAAACTGATCAGGCAAGGAATGCCGACATCATGTAACATACCAAGAAGAACCAGCTTGAACTGAGCGAACCGGGTGTTAGTGCCGCGGGCGCCAGCGGGAGGTTGTCGGGAGGCCATAGTGAGAGATGGTAATTTGATTTCGAGATGAAGAGGTACGGAGAGCGTCTATCAAGAGTGATAGTGGTAGCAGCAGTGGCGGTATGACCTGGACGTTGAGGGATCGGACGTGTCCTAGAACGACGGCGTGGAGGGACGCTCGGACCGAAAATCGTATCGGGATGATTGCGCGACGCAAGCGAATCGAGGGAAAAGGGAGATTTAGGACGAAGAGGTTGGCGACGATAGTGAGATGACAAGACAAAAGTCGAGGCTGAAGGTGAGAGGCGAGTCTTAAGATGGGGCTTCGCTTCTTTGATTAAGACGGGACGGACGTGGATGGGAGGGACTTGGGGAGGTAAAGTGACTGCCTTGGTTCTTTAGTCCTGAGCCGTGACTGGCTCAAATGGCACGAGGCACACGTCAGGCAGGGCCTGTTTTGGTGAGGGACACCCACAGTGCCACTGTAATAGGCGGGAGGACGGGGTCTCGGAGAGGTACACTTGCGCAGTGTTCGCCCGGTAGCTGTACTGATCCTGAGACCCTGGTTTCGGCGAGCGGCATGTACCTCTACATCTCACGAGCCTCATCCCATGGCTCTGGGCTTGTGACGTGCGTCCCGCCTTGAGCCACCATGGTCCCCTTAAGTTCCATTCTATCCCGTCATTACGATTAAACCATGTGGCTGTGCTATAGCTTCGCTGCGCTGGCCTCATCAACTCGTCTGCCAATTCAAGCTAACCATCCAATACCAGACCAACTCAGCCCATCCCTCACGCCGTGTCCCTTTTTTTCCTTATTTCACTATCTCTTGCAGCCGTCAAGGGTGAACAAGTCGCCAGTTGGCCACTCTTGATTCCCGGGCTTTACTATAACCTTCAACTCTTTTTCTATCTTGCTTTCCTAATCTTAACAGCTTCAGCTATGGCGCAGCTCAACACCCCCAAATTGCCTTATCGCGACATTAATGTCAAGATCGCCAACGACTCTTATACTTTCACTTCGCCTTCGTCTCCCGATGCGCCTGCCCTTGTAATCGACCGTCCCACTGGCGATGTCCGCCTGAGCGAAGGCAGCGCCGCATCAGCCAAGAGAACCACTCGCGTCTCGAGTATCGCTGGTATTCTGGGAATTATTCAGCTTCGCCTTGGTTCGTCTCTGCCGCGCCAAATCTTGGGCTGATGTCATCTGGTTTTGGCTTGTGCATTTCACTGACCATGTAAAGACAAGTATGTCATCTTCATCACGAAAGCCCAGCCTGTTGGCCGTCTCAAAGGCCACATGGTGTACAAGGTCGCTGCCACGGAGATCCTGCCCATGCGCGAGCGCTTGATTCACGACCCCGACGAAGACATCTTCATTCAGCTTCTTAAGAACTTTTTGGCTTCAGGGCCTATGTACTTTTCTTATTCCATCGATCTTACCAACTCCTTCCAACGTCAGGCCCAGGCCGACACTTCCAAGCCCCTGTGGATGCAGGCCGACGATCGTTTCTTCTTCAACAAGTATCTTCAGGGCGATTTAATCGACTTCCGCACCCGAGGCGCTCGATCGCAGCCTGGCTCACAGCCCGGCGTCGACCCATATATCCTACCGTGCATCTTTGGCATGCTGGAGATCAAGCCTACCACATTCAAGGGCAACCCATTGACTCTGGCTCTCATTACCCGCCGATCCCGCCACCGTGGTGGTACCAGGTACTTTACTCGAGGTGTAGATGATGAAGGGCACGTCGCCAACTACAATGAGACGGAACAGATCATCATCCTCAACGACAGTAGCAGCGGGTTGGGTGGATACGCAGGCAGTTCGGACATGCAGAGCGGCAAGTTTGGCGCTGGCGCCGGTCAAGAGATGCAGATATTCTCTTATGTCCAGACACGTGGCAGCGTTCCTACGTTTTGGGCTGAAATCAACAGCTTGCGATATGTTCCCAAGCTCCAAATCCGCGGCGTTGATGCAGCTCTTTCCGCTGCTCAGAAACACTTCGACGAGCAGATTCGCTTATACGGTGACAACTATCTTATCAACTTGGTCAACCAGAAGGGTCGCGAGCAGCGGGTCAAGCAATCGTACGAGCAGATGGTGGAGAAGCTCGTTTCTTCTCCTAAGGAGCGGCAAGAGGCAGACTTGCTCACTGAGGAGAAGTTCACCACGATTCAGCCGGAGGGCAAACGCCAAGAGTTTGACCGGCTGCACTATGTCTACTTTGACTACCACAGCGAGACAAAGGGCATGAAGATGCACAAGGCTTACGCTCTTATTGAGAAGTTGGCCGATGCATTGGAGAAGCAGGGCTACTTCCGTGCCGTTGATACCCCGTCCAGCGTTGACGGTAGCCTGGACGCCCGTAGCTACCAGACGAGTGTCATGCGTACAAACTGCATGGACTGTCTCGACCGAACGAACGTTGTCCAGAGCATGTTCGCTCGGCATAAGCTTGACCGCATCTTTGAAGATGTTGGGTTCATGCCCCGCGGCTCTTCATTCCGTGACGAGGATCCTGCTTTTGAGGATCTGTTCCGTAATCTCTGGGCTGACAACGCTGATGTTGTCTCCAACTCATATGCTGGCACTGGTGCCATGAAGACTGATGTCACACGTACTGGTAACCGGACCAAAGTCGGTGCCCTTCAGGATGCCCGTATTGGTATCACACGTTATTTCCGTAACAACTTCCTCGATGGACCGCGACAGGATTCTTTCGATCTTTTCCTTGGAGCTTACCGACCGGGCTCAACCAATATTGGCACTACTCTGGTCTTCACTGACCGTCGACCGGTCTTGATCCAGGCTATTCCCTATATCCTTGCCTTCAGTGTCTTCATTGTATTCATTGGTCTCTTTACCCGCCGAGACCCAGAGGCAAGCGCCCTGCCTCTTCGTGTCTTCCTTTTCTTCTGGATGGCTATTGCTGCCTGGTCATTCTACTTTGTCTGGAACCACGGCATGCTCTACGTAAGTTTCGCTGACTGACACTCCCCTCAAACCATTCTAATTCTTTCTAGGTTAACTGGCCACGCCTCAACCCCAGGCCATTTGCTGTTGAGGGCTACAATGAACACTTCGCCAAGGCACGCAAGGACTCTGTCATTGGAACCTACGTGGCGAAACACGAGAGAGGACTCAGCACAGCCCGATACCTCAATGCCGAGGAGGGCAAGAAGAGGATTGAATAGAATCAAAAGGGGGCTTGAACTTTGGTTTTATTGCGGGTGCTAAGCTCTAGTGGCGCGGTGGCATGACTTTGAAGGTTTTCTTTATTCAAAGACTATAGAAGCCTGCATTTTCCGATTCTTTTGTACCAGCTGGGTGGGTAGGGATAACCAAGACGTTTGTTGTGTTGATGTTGCTTGTCTATATGACTTTGTCAATGCATAGATATTGTCTCCTTTAATATAGTTCTAGATGAACCCTCAGAGTCAAATAACTTGAGGCCTTCAGTCTAGGGGCCGAACAAAGTATTATTTTATAAAAGTGCCCATCAGTTTACCCGAAGTTTCTCAAATTCATCTCAAGATTACACAAATGCCATCATTTGAGATGGGTAAGTCTTGTTTTAGACCTATCTGTATGGTTTATAGGGTGGTGCGATGAAGAGAAGTGAACAGAACCGCATGGCATAAGTATTATTATTCTAAGTTACAAATATGATACCAGGAGTATTAATAAACAAAGAAAACTGTACAGCAAGTTTCGCTCATAATTCACACATTTGCTCCAAGGCAAGATGCTCCCACCAAAAGACAAGGCGCCACGCCATGCTTCTCCCCACAAGCGGGAAAGGGGTATCAAAATCAGATAATGCTCTGGTATCCAAAGGAAAGAGAAGAGAGAATAATGGGTAAGAACAATAAAGAAAATGGTAAGGACAAGTGAAGTGTGAAATAATGTAATAGTGGTATCTTGTTTTTTTTCGCAGCACTCAGTCCCATGCAGAAAACTCCTGCGATACGCAATCCTCCCCACGACTTCAAGTTTCAGAGGGCCTTGTCTCAACTCATAGCCAAAGGAGCCATCTGACACCTTGCCAAACGCCCTGCCCAAGGCCCAGAAAGAGTCTGAAAATGGTAACGACAAACCAAACATACCACATAAAGCCAACAAGCACCCACTCAACAACGGACCACATTCCGCGACGGAGCCATCTGAATCTCCTGCGTCTGTTGCGCATCATCTTGTCGGTAAGATCGGTGACATGCTTGACCTTGAGGAGCTGTCCCAAGGCTAAGTCTTTGCCAGTCTCATCAGCTTGGTCTGATGCCTCGCGTGTCATACCTGATAGTTCATCTGCGATTCGAGAGCGAACACACCAGATGCGTTCCTCTAGTTTCGGACGCGTTTGGGCAGTGAATTTATCGGCTGACGTCTGCCACTGCTCAATTGATGTTTGTATCGCCACGTCTAGGGTCTGGCGAGCTAGGCGGAAATGGTCGGCGCAAGGGAGCGCATCGTCGAAAGGCAGTGACTTTTTGGGTGTCATTTTCGCGATGTCAACCCATGGTATTCCCACTGGACTTGATTGTGGTGAAGAACCCAATTCCTGAAGGTTATTTCTAAGAAGCGGTTTCTTCAGCTCCTGAGCCCGGCGAGAAATCTCCATGGCTTTGATGCCAGAGGTAAGAATAAGCGTCCGAAGTCGGGCAATTTCACGCTTCGAAAGTTGTCCTTCCTGAGGAATGGCCTGGTTTGCAATAGACCACTTCCGTGCTTTGAAATTATCAGGTTCGTTGAACCGAACCATTGGAGCAGCCTCGTCAGCTTCCCTTTCTGAGATTCGGAGGCCATCCTTGACGCTCTCCTGGCAAGACTCTACTTCCGACATGGCAGGCTCGACAATGGTGACCTTGTCAACTTGCTGAGGCTTGCTAGGGCTTGAGATTCCAGAAATATCAGGCGCGGACGGTTTGCTGACCTCAACACGAAATTGAGAAGGTTGCAACTTCTTCACGTCAATTGCTGATTGGCCATGCGTTTCTGCCATGGGATGGAACTGTGGCATCGAATCCAAGAAGTGTTTAGCCCCATGTTGAGGCTCGGGCTTGTTACGCCTCGAGTTTGTTCGCGACAAATTGAGAGAAATTCTCGATCTCCCCTTGGGCTGATCATTATCAGATTCATCGGAAGAGAGAACATCAGTGGCTCCCTCCATGGGGATGTCCTTTTTCCACAACATGTCGCCCAATCTCGAAACACCACCTCGAATTACCGTGTCAATACGAGGGCCCTTAAACATGCCTCGAAGTCCAACCTGGTCGTCGCCCCTTGGCCTAATACTACCCACGCTACGCTGGTGTTTGTGGCTCTCGAAGGTCGGCCGTGAATTAGATGGGTGTCGTTCAAGTGGCTTGGTTTCCGTTGGGGATAATGGATCTGGAATGGAAGGTCTTCTGCTGGATGCCTCCGTCTCCAATGTTGGTTCTTCAGATTCATCGCGCGTCTTGTCCTTAAAGATTTGCTTTACTTTTGTAAATGGGTTTCTGGAGGGAGATGATGATCGACTAGACGGTGCCGACAGCTGTATGCCAGTCGGGGGCGCAGATAGGCTGTATTGAGGAGCAAGTTCAGGTGACATAGGCTGCGGAGAGTCGGTATGTTCTTTGCTGTTTCCGCCGCGTTGGGACCCTCCTCCCGTATTCCTGCCCAATTTTGGCACTGATGGTATTTCCAAGGAAGCTCTGTTGTGAATGGGGCGGTTTTCTGAATCTTTAGAATGCATCGTATTCCACTCTCTACCAGTGGCCAGTTGAGACTGTGGTTTGGGTTCAGGTGAAGTCGAGTCCTCGGGCTGCATATATTCTGCCTCAGTCTCCTGGACGTGAGAGAGTCTTTGCTGTCTCATGTCTCGGGCCACCATTTCCAACATTTGCTTCTCCAGCAGTTCAGTCTCGCGACTTGATATTGTTCCACGTCGGGCCTTGCCTTCGGTTGGCATATCATCTTCACTGGCGGTCTCATCCTCGGATGATCCTCGTCTCCTAAAACGACGGTGGTGCACTGAGCCAGTCTGTCGGTGGAAAGATCCCATCTCGTGAAGTTTCTGGCGTGCTCGGTCTCTGTGGCTTGGTTCGAGAAGTTCAGTCTCGGGCTTCGAAAGGTTGGATTCGTTCGAGTTTGCTTTTCCATTCATTTCTTCCATAGTTTCAGTGATAAAAGGCGGTACACCGGTTCCAAGCTCATCAGTCTGTCCTGAAATTGGCCGGCTTAAGGTTTCTCCTGTTTGTGGGTATATTTTGTTGAGATTACGGTCTTCAATGAGTTGCTTGTGATGATCCTGTTCGAGCCAGTAGGCATCTGCAATCAAGTCGCAGGCTTCGAAAAACCAGTCAACTCTCGGGCGTCGAACTCTCAGTGCCGCCTTGGCAGCCGAATCCGTGGCTATCTGAGAATCGATTTCTTCAGCACCTGGAAATGGTGGTAGAATCGAACCATCACTGGAAAGAAGCTCCCTCGATGCTCGCTCCGAAGCCTCGTTGACCCAATCTTTCACAGATTCGACGTCAGCAAACCCCTGCTTCTCCCCATCGATGACCATTCGTTCGCGAGCCCTGACTTTTCGATTTCTGATATACTGCAATGGGTTGTACTCTCGGCCAAGTGGAATCATGAACTCTCTGCTCTCAAAGGCATGCATTTTGCCCTCGGTAGGTGATCCGGGAGGGCTTGAAGCTGAAGGTCTGTCGTAGCCAGTCTTAAGTGGAGGAAGAACTTGTAGCAATCGTCTATACTGGGCCATTAACTCTAGATGTTCTCTAGCTTTCTGTGCCCTCGCCAAAGTTGACGTCGAAAAATGGTAACGGTATGAGGCGTCCGTAGTTTCGAAAGGTGAAGGGCGCAGTGGGCTACTGGATCTAACACCTGGTAGTCGTGGTGTAAGGCTTTGATTCGGAATCGGCGATGCCCCTCTGACAGCCTTTCTTTGTTGCTGAAGGTGTGCTCTGAGATTGCTCCCGGTCTGAGAGTCTTGTACAGGTGCCAGACGTGGAGGGTTACCGCGGCTAATGTTGCGCCGAGACGCAATTCGCCGTGACTCGCTTAGGTTCAATGCCATGTTGACTATCTGGGTTGAGTCGACGTCCAGGGCAGCACCAGGCTGTGATGCGTGCACTCTACGGCCTCGCCTTTGCGCTTCATTCCTCTTTGTTATATGCAACTCCTCCTGAGATGTGTCTGGCGATACGACGCGAGCTCGAGGACCGCTACCGGAGCTAATCCCAAGACCTAGGTCCCGTGTGCCATTGGATAAATATGGTTCTCGAGCATCCTTCCCCTTATGTCGAGATTTACTTCTTTGTGCCCGGCGTTGGTTTCCGGAGTCGTCATCTGTGGCCAGGGGCTCCTGAAGCAAGAATGCACTGCTCGGTTGGGTCTTATGCGGTCGCTTCGAACGGGCTCGTTTCGGCCGGCCGGCTTGAAGGCCGCTGGGAACTGCTGCAGCTCCACGAGACTTGTGATGGTAGCGTGGAAGAGTTTCGTCATCGGAGAAAGCAAGAGGTCGTTCAGGGGATAGGGGAGCGTGGAGGAGAGCGTTCATGCTGGGTTCTCCTCTCTCGGCGGTGTCGTAACTAAACCTCGTGGGAGGCTCCGGAGTAACTGGGCCATCCCGTCTCCCATATGCACTCAGCGACGAGGCAGCACGAGGGTCGGCCATTGCGCCGTGGTATTTACATACAACGACAGTAGCAGGGGCAGACTCTTAGGCTCACGCTCGAAGGAGAAGCGGGGAGTTGTCGTCAGTGTTGATGAATAAAGCAATATCGCAGCATCGTTTTTCTTCTTTTCAAGGGTCCTTGTCGATCTAATGTGCCAGATCCTGGTCAATATTGTTGTCCTTGGTGACGATGTATTCTGGGGAGCTAATCTTGTACCGATAATGACGGCAGCAATCGAGGTCGGAGTGGATGCCCGACAGGGGGAATCCGCCTCAAGAGTTCATCGCTCACTTTGAAGTCAGGAAGTGCACAGGAATGCGTCGCAGTGATGATGCGTTGGACCAAAGATTTTCTTGTAAGTTGGTTAGGATGTTGCATTTGCGGACGGGAGCGTTAATGTCGAAAGGATTGGACATTAGCCGTAGGGGTCCTTGGGTCAATAGGACGTCACGGGAGTGGATGTGACCTGACGGGTGCTACAAGACACTAAAGCCACAGGCGGCCGGCGGCAAGCAGGGCCCCCTCTGATGCGCCCCGGGCCAGTTTTACGCCTTTCTCACCTATCCTAGGCACAAGCGTGGCGGGGAGTGACGCACGCGTGTCTTGATGTGGCACCTCATCTTATGTTGGAGTACAAGGTTTGAGGGGAAGCATACACCTTATCCCAAGTACCGGTTGTCTCAGGCCCGAACTGCCGATACTCATCACATGAAAATAATTAACTCATTCGAAGCCAAGGTCTAAGTCAGGTTGCGGGAGCTGCTGAACACCTCGTAATGGCGGGGTTTCAGAGGCAGTCCAGATTCATAAATAGAGTCATGCGCTTGAGATTTGACTCAACTCTGGAATGGAATAGATCCTTAGACAGAACTCAAGGCCGGAATCTTTCAGCATTTTCTCATACGTTTCTTATAGTGGCAGTTGTCTAATTGATACAGATACTGTTCAAAAATAGAATCAGTAGTAAGATCAGTAATATCTTGATAGTTTACACAAATACTATACACTTGTCATCCTCTGACAAAGAGGGGTACATATCATCAAACTTGCCATCCTTCTCTTACATCTTCTCTATGCACCGACAACCTCCTCACATCTGCCGCATAGCGCGTCTTGCTTTGGCGCCATGTATCGCCAGCATCTGGGGCATTTTTCCTCCTTCGGGGGAAGCACATGCACATTGACCTTGGCATCTTGGATCTCGAACTCCTTTTGGAAAGCCCAAGCAGGATTTTCGGGGAAGGGTTCGTTGACTTGCACCGAAGACACAACAAATATGTCGTGAAGCTCGTCCATGTAACGCCCAAGAACAGCCGCCGCTTTTCCATCCTCGACTTCCAGGTAGACTGCGCTCTGGAGAGAGCTGCCAAGCGCCTTGGCATTTCTCGCGTCCTCCAGTGTTGCCTTTACAGCGCCATGAACTTCTGTGATGATGGACTTATCCTTACGCACCACATCTTGAGGAAGAGTCAAACGCATAGGGTCAACGAGAGGGTCATCATATAGATGGCGAGCTGGGCTTATAAAGGAACTGGTCGATGTTAGTAAATCGTAAACATCAGGGAGCACAGGATGATAACTCACGTGTCTTTGGTCATCCATTCTGGCCGGAACCACCAAGCCTCCTCAACAAGCATAGGAGTTATCGGTGCCAGCATGCGCAAAAGTCCGACCAAGATAGGCTCCAAGGCACCGCCGCCGTCACCACAGTAGAGTCGGTCCTTCAGGGCTTCCAAGTAGAATGCGGACAAATCAGTTGCGACCCAGTGGTTAATTGTACTGACCGCTCTGTAAAACTCAAAGTCGTTATATGACTGCATGACCTCTGACATGGTATCGGAAAGTTGAACAAGTGCCATTTGGTCCAATTTAGTCAATGGGCGCTCACGGGCCTCTGGATAAATTGACCCGATAAGCATCCTGATGATGGTTCGATATTTGATCAGCGAAGCATTAACAGGTCTAAGAATATTTGGTCCTATAAGAACATCTGATGTGAAATCAGCGCTTGCTGCCCACAGTCGAATAGCATCTGGACCGAGAGGGTCGAGTTTCTGCCTGTAGCCTTTGGAGTACTCCTGTGATAGAAGCCCTTTCATGACTTCGCTAGGGACAATCATATTGCCCTCGGACTTTGACATCTTCTTGCCTTTCCCATCGAGAGTGAATCCGTGAGTGACTAAAGTCTTAAAGGGAGCAGCAGCTTTTCCAGTCGACTCCTTTGACGTTTGCGTGGCAACATAAGTCAATAAGCTGGATTGGAACCATCCGCGGTGTTGGTCGGAACCTTCAAGGTAGACATCGGCAGGGCCCTCAGTTTCTGTCCATGAGCTGCCGCTATCAAACCAAACATCCATTGTATCCGTGCCTCGACGGTATTTGCCCTCCATGTTGGGTGGAATCCAAGCAGGTTCATCTGGGTCATCAGAGAACCAGGCAGACGAAGAACGCTCTTCCATAACTGAGATGATATGGTCGATTGTTTCTGTTGTCATGACAGCGTTTCCGTTCTCGTCATAGAGTGCAGGAATGGGAACTCCCCATGATCGCTGGCGAGAGATACACCATTCACTGCGACGTGTGATGAAAGCTTCGAGGCGGTTTCGACCACCCTTTGGAACAAACCGAACATACTTCAGTGCTTCAAGGGCATCATCTTTGATACTACCAACATCAGCAAACCATTGGGCTGTAGCACGAGTCACCACAGGTCGCTTGGTTCGCCAATCGTAAGGAAAACTGTGCCGTTGTTTATGGCTTCCAAGTACATCTTCGCCCACTAATTCCAAGACAGCGTGACTTCCGCCATCCATGACGGAACTCGCTTTGGTGAGCTTCTCTGGATCGTCAGGGTAAGCTTCTTCAGTAAAGAAACCGCCATCGTCAATAGGAGCAAATGCTTCGATGCCGATTTTAGAGCATACTTCATAATCGTCCCGGCCGTGGCCTGGGGCAATGTGAACCAGACCGGTTCCAGAGCTAGAGGTAACGAAATCGGCAGTAATAATAGTCTGCAGCGGAGCAGATTGCCCCCGGAGTTTGTTCTTATACTCTAGACCTTTCAAGCTAGAGCCTGGAATAGAATGTGCTACAACTTGAAAGTCGCCAAGGAAGCGCTTCACATTTCCAACACGGCTCGAAGCAACAAGATAGCCGTCATCACCAACCTGGAGGATCGAGTACTCAATTTGGTCGTGGATCGCAATAGCCCGGTTGGCAGGGAGGGTCCAGGGAGTGGTTGTCCAGATAGTTGCATACAGGTTTCCTTTGAAACCGGCAAGTTCAGGTATGGACGACCAGTCTGAAATAATAGGGAACCTTATATATGCGGCGGTAGAGACATGATCGTCTACGAATTGCAACTCTGCCTCAGCAAGCGCAGTCCGCGACGAAGGGGACCAGTAAACGGGTTTGTGTTTGCGGTAAATCAATCCTCGACGGACCATGTTTTGAAAAACGCGCAATTGCCTTATCTCATAATCTCGGTCCATCGTTGTCCACTTCTTTTCCCAGTCAGACATAACGGCGAGAGCCTGGAATCCCTTCATCTGGTCCACAACCGTCTTGGAAGCTAGCTTTCGTGCTGTGTTCCGGACTTCTACAGGAGTCAACCCCTTCGTCGAGTGTGATCCCAGTGCCTTCATTTCGATTGGGAGACCATGACAATCCCAGCCGGGTCGATATGTCACCCGTCGGCCTTGCTGCACTTTAACACGCACAATCATATCTTTAAGAATTTTGTTCATGGCGTGACCGACATGAAGCTCGCCATTGGCGTATGGGGGCCCATCATGGAGGGTGAACGGCTTCTCCTCAGGTCGATTCTGTGCTTGCCATGCGTATAAATCGTCGGTACATTGCTTGAGATAATTTGGTTCGAACTTAGAGGTCGGTCGAACACTGCGAGATCGACTATGTTAGCTCCCCACGTTCCAAATTTGGAGGTTCTGCGAAGGGGGAAAACATACGGAAATCTCGACCGAGGCAACCTCAAGGACGACTTCCAGGATTGAAGCATGGTTGATCAAGAACCATTTCGCACCTGGTTAGGATGCTTTCGGTGTTGAAGTTAAACACGGCTGAGCAATGGGTTTTTTTTGGCGCTACTGGGCTGTTTAAGCGGTCGTTCAATTGAAGTTTCCCTCCATCCAATCGCTTACACGCCTAAGCTGCAAGGCTGACGCGGGGCACGATTCCAGACCTGCCCACGCGAACGTCCATGCCCGACTTTTAGCGTGTCGCGAGGCGATTTATAGTGGACAAGTACTCATTACATCACTAAAGCGACGCCATATCCAGCGTCATTCACGCTCCTTTCACTTACTACACTTCACGCTTTCACATAGCGTCAAACATACGATGGCTCCGGTCCGACGATATCTGAGGATATCCAAGTACTCGGTCCTTGAATGCCGGATTTATTTGGATAACCCTGCATTGGCCCAATCATGGCTTCTGAATCCTCGAAATCCAGTATTACCCAAGGTCATCGAGGCAATCCGTCCTTTGGTGCTTCCGAAGCTGCGTGAAGAGAAGGAAAGGATAAGAAAGAAGAGCAAGAAGAAGAGCATCAAAGACGTCATAGTATCAGGTATGTGTGTTGAGATCTATTTTTGTCTCTGTCAATAGCTGATATCACCTAGACGAGTTTGAAGTCTCCATCTTCTTGACAGAGACGAGCACGAGACATTCTCTCCTTTACAAGACCAAACATTTCAGGGACAAGCTACCACCGAAACTCGAGTCCAACTCGTCTAAACTCATCGGTGAGACAGATAGTGTTCCCGTGGACGTTGAGGATGAATATCGTGCACCTGTCTTGCCAGAAGAAGACGATGATGAGGTGAGACTCACCGATATCCCCGTTGCCGAAACAAAAGCACGGCGGAGTAAGCGCCAAAGAGGATTACAGGGCCCGGAGCAAGATAGCAATGATGAGGCATTTGAAGATGATGAAACAGCCTCGGCCATCGAAATCGGTTCTGATACGGAGGCACCCCCACACAAGAGGCACAGGGCCCGGACGAACGACGGCCTTGATGGAAACGAAGACAAGAAGAAGCTAGCTATGGACGTCTCATATGAGGGATTTGCAATATACGGTCAGGTGCTGTGCCTTGTGGTCAAGAAAAGAGCAAACGCTGCAGCTAGCAGTGGTGGGGGTGGGAAAGCCCGGCCAGAAGGCCAGGCCACGATGGAGAATTGGATTTCTTCTACGCAAGTGCCTGTTGGGGAGGACATTCCATAACCGAGACCAAAAGTGTAACCAAAGCAGTCAAGGGGCCTCCTTGCTAATCTTGCCGGAGTCTTTTTATTGCTTGGGTTTGGGGTCTTGAATCTTCGTGCTTCTCTGGCTGGCCCGAATGGCCTGACAATTTGATGTGAGGTCGATGAGGGTCGATCCGAATACCGGGGTTTGACAGACGGGAACTGCGGATACGGCCGTCGGGTTCCTGTGGGTGTTCGGGCTGCCTTTGGGCGGCGGGAGGAGACAGGCTACCAGTGACTTTACTAGGCACTCAATGCCTGATGTATCATTCGCTGATCACAGTCTGCTGTCCAACTTGTCACGTCAGTCAATTCATCAGTCTAATCTGGCGAGGTGCGATTTACTTCAAGGTATGGATGATCAATCACATAGATAATGGCTTGGATATTCAATTAGGCGAGAATAGCATCATCGCTACAGCCCACACCACCATTGACAACGGGCCTCGATGTTTCTTGGCGTCGGTCCCGTACGGGTCCTGTCTCCAGCTTGGCACAGCGACGATGATCTGGAGTTGACAAGCAGACGAACACCAGGCCCCTACCGTGAGCCCCGTTATGAAGCTGGGTGGTGTTCTGCATGGTTGCAGCCGTAAACCTGGAGCAGCGCAGAGTGGATGAGGAATATCGGGTCTTGGCAAGTTTGCATGTCTCAGAGTGATATGACAAGAGGAAATCTATAAGCCCGACGTCCGGAGGTGATACTCCTATGGAAGAGTTTCGTGTATATCCCGCACTTGATCCTCTTATTTGTGTATCATCAGACTGACCCTGGTACCGTTGGGTGGCATAATGGGTCTCAAGAGCGAGAATGAGGCCTTTTTGATATGTAATCCCAGTTTCGAAACTATTCGGTAGATCCTCGATGATAGGTGTACGTAAGTGTCACATTCTTTGGAGGTTGTAATGGGCGTGAAAGCGAAATTCCATCTGTAAGTCCTTGGTCCAGCAGGTCTGGAAAAGCCGGATCATTGCGGACCATTACATTGCCGGCATGCGGCGTTGTGACCCTACCGGTTGGTCACAAATGAGTATCCAAGCTAGCCTTCTTATTATAAATATATTTGACAGTGTCAAGATATAACCTCTGAGCCGAGTTTCAATCAGCTGTCATGGTTTATTGTGAATGTCTCAGATGTTCCGGTGAGGCTTGATTGGAAATTGAAATGTATTTGGCGCCCTTTATCCATGTCAGCCTTTCACCCTTCTCTATGCATCTGACTGAAGTTGGCCATGTCGAGACTCGGGAGCTTCGATATGAGCCCGGCACTTTGCAAGTTGATCGATATCTCCACTTAGAGATGCCCAATATAGGGACGGAAACTTTCGTTCTAGTTTGAGGTTCGGACTACGTTAGTCTACCCAGCATGTCGTGATCGGCACTTACCAAGGAGAGGCAGTGTACATAAATCACGAATTGTTCATTACAAGATTGAGGTGTACGGAATATGATTTATGATAAATTGATCCAGGCTGAGCTGATAAAACAGCCGTTATAAGGGGAGTCGTTTTTGCAGTTGATGAATGTCGCGGATACGGATACGTTGCATTGAGATGGATGTACTATTGCCTTACGCGTCTTAATGGCTTGAATTATATCGTATATATGACAGCCTGATATAAACGAGCTCTCGAGACTCGGGGCCGGAGGCTTCGCCGAGGACAAGACACGGCAGCATCGGAATTTGGGTCACAAGATGCTCAATCATCATCATCATTCATCATTGTCATGTTCTTGACCCCCCCTGGTACCTTGTGCCTGTGCCTTGTGCCTGGGATGGAGGGGGTGTTCAGTGATGAGGTTGGTGGTTTTAGCACAAAGTTGCGGTATGAACCGGCACCAGCACAGCAATCTCTCTATTTGAGTTTTGCGCGCGAGTACAATCTGTTTCTAAATGGAGGATGACTGTACCAAAGTCTAGGTTGGCGTCTCAGACAGAACAATGAAGGCGGATGGATGACATGCCTCGCAGCAACTAAACACTAACGTAGCAGCGAGTAACCCCGCAACCACAGACACAGAAGAACCAAGGGTCATGGAGAATACTCAAAGTCAATTCGATGAAACACATGAACTCGGTGAGTAGGCAGCCAGCCGTTTGGTCTCATGACGATGACGGGGGATACTTTGGGTACAAGTGGTGTTTGTACTTTTGGGCTTGGGGAGACCATGAGGCCATTCTCTTTTATGATGACATGGATATTACAGTTTGTTTGCTAATTCCTTGCATTCGGTATCCATGCATGTCTGCATGTATATGCAGATGCATGCATGCATGCATGTTTGTTCTGTTCTTGGCTTGTAGACACGCCTCCACCATTGTAACTTCACTGCCTGCCTCCGGTACAGCGGCACGATATGTACGCAATTCCTCATGGCATAAACATCAGCAGTGAGTGAGTGAGATTGTGATTATCAACTCACCAGCGTACGTGGGCCCTTTCAAGCCCCTCACTCTTCTGGCCTATTACCTCTCAGCCGGAACTGATACACACGCTGTCGTGGCATCACTGAATGGTGCTGACAGACATGCTCGTGCATGCTGATACTGCCCTCGCTATCATTGTATCGCTTCCATTTCCCCATATGGAGATCTGCTGCTCAGGCCGTGCATTCAAAACATCATCTTTCGATTCCTGGTATTTGCACGTCTCAGCCTTGAACAGGACAATCCCATCGCTGTGGCAGGCATCACACCTACTCTGACTGCTGTGCCACTGTTAGTTTCTACTGGTAGTTTCTGGTTCCCAAAACATGGTATGGTAGACACACCATAGTAGTTTCACCATCCTCGAGTCCTACCTTGTACGCTTCTGCCTTGTAATACTGTTCCCTTACCTGTTCTGCTCTGCGGCATCCCGATCACTATGACTCTTACTATGCTGAATTTCCCCTCATCCGCCCCCACGATAACTCCATCCTTATGCCCATGCCAGCTAGTCACGCTCAAAGATGACTCTGGCTGCCGACCATTCGCTACCAGGGTCTGATTGAGTTATGAGCCAATGATGATCCCAACTCTGATCTTCCCCTCCTACAGAACCGTTGCAGATTTTACCGTTGGGGCCGCACCCGTTCCAAGATATGCTCACACTAGTTGAACTCACGGCTCACTGCAGTACCTAATGCTGGTCCAGTGGAGGATTCGACAACTCACCAGAAGACATGCATACTTCGCCGGGTTTTTGCTTGCGAATATTGTCCCGTGACTCTTTTGTGCAGGTTTTAGACCAAAGATCCATCCTTTAGTTTCGTTTATGGCCATTGTTAGTGGCCGCCCGATCACCACCAACCATATCAACGAGCGACACGTCTCGCATTGATCTCGATCTTCATCTTTGTATGGTTGACCGCTTCTTCGACTATCCCATCTTTTCCTTTAATAAACAACACTGCACTGCACTACACGACGGTATAGTTCGGCCAGGCCGCGGGGAATGACGCTGAGTTGAGGGTAGCCGCGTATAGGGTAGAGCATAGGTAGTGTTTCAAAGATATGCATACGCCTTATTGTATCACCCGCTAAACAAAGGCCAGGAATTAATCAGACGAGTACTGTGATTAGACAGTAGTTTGAGACTAGCTCATCGCAGCCTTGTTATCGTCAGTCATCATATGTTGATGTTCATCAGATAGACCAGGTTATGACATGGACATGGATGTGTTCTCGTCTTACACCAACAACCCCACGATCTGCAACACATCAAGTTACATCCGCTCTGTAGACGTCCTGTCATTTCTCCGCCACAAATACGAAGGTGCGTCTCTCACCAATTCCCGTATCTATCTCCGAGGTCCTGATGTCCCTAAGAATGCAGGCAAGAATAGCACGTAGACCCTCAAACCTGAACACCCAACAAAATGTCGCAGGTTGTTGATCGACAGCATATCTAGGACCCGCAGCGGGCCGATCTGATACAGAGTTGCTAGCAAACATACCCTGTCTCTCGAAGTCGAAGCTCCCTGCAATCTATCATCCATCGCAAGGCGCATGTCTGAGTTAAAGCCAGGGACGATCATGTGTACATACATGCTTCAGATGCTCAACCAACAGATATACCCTGACGCCCGATAACTTTCTATAGCTAGATGTCGATCATGATATGATGATCTAACAGTACCCCCGTAAAATCATGAACTTGAGTTGCCCATGTTCGTAACCAACAGAGAACTGGGGAATCATAAGCACGTTATGCAAGCTTACGTCTGCAGAGCAGTGTTTTGAATAATGCAGCTGCAAGGCTTCACAGCAGTGCCTAGAGTTTGCTCGATGGATGTAACGAGAAACGTCGAGCCCTCCGCCTCTTCAGTATCCGCATGGCGTATCCCTCCTTCAGGTTGACATGAAGATAGGAAGGGTCCTTGCGATTAAGCACGCAGCCTAAAGCGATAGGGCCGCAGGTAGAGCGGCCATGCCCCCCTAGAGGCCAAGATATGTAGGCGTCACCACTCACGGAAAGGACTGCGAACCGAGTCCAGAACCCATGATTCTTTCGCATATTCGCCGTACCCGTCTTGAATTCACACCCAACTCTATTGTCTGGTGCGGTTATACTTTAGAAATGCATATCTATGCACGCCGAGAGGGAATGCCTTGACCGGAGAGAGCATACCGTTACTAACGTGGAGATAGCTGCATGTTTGATGAGCAACTCGTGTTGACATGCAGCTCATGGCCCCATTACAAGGGACCGTGCCCGCTGATAACCTTGCGAATCATCACCACGTGCAGTCACGGAGGTTGCTTCTGGGTGGGAACTCATAACAACCTGCAGGATATAGGTGAGCCAAGAGATGATAGTAACCGAGGTGTCACAACAGCCAGAGGGAATATCACGCCCACATCACTACACCTGGATGGGAAGCACGTAACTATACTCCGTATGTTACAAGTCGAAGCAGGTTGGTGAAATCCTTAATCCACATATCGATATCGAGGTTATAGAGAAGGGTAACGAATTCCGACGGAAACTTGTTTCGCTCAGCACCATGTTTCATAGCGTGGGCGGAAAAACTTGTGTGTCTCAAAGTCCAACCCCCCTTCCCCCATTTTCAGGGTCGGTTCGGGAGAGATCAGGACAGGACGAGAATAATCGGTAATACCAGTATTGGACAAACAAAGAGTGACAAAAGAGTTCCGTCACTTTGGGTGAATTGGGGTTACATCGCTGGATCGCTGGATGTTATTCTCCCCTGAGGGACTCAATCAAAGGCGCCACCTACAAGTGTTTGTTCCAATCAAGCAACGGCATGGTCATTCTCACCGCCCACTCAGCAGTCGTCGCTGTGCCAAATGTAGCCAAAAATATCAAAGTCAACCTCGCATCATTTCCCCAGTACAGGGGGTCGGACATTAGCAGTCCGCTCGCGAATAGGTAATAATTGATGTGCTGTTCAATAATGATCGCTAACCCTTGTGCGGCTGGCTTTGAGATAAAGGTCGAGACCAGATCCAGTGGAGGCTGAACTATTGAGGGCGTGCCGTCGCGCAGTGCAGGGAGGCTATCTCTCGTTAGGTGGCATTACCTCAGGGAGGGCAAGCTGAGCAGCCTCAATATCAATTGACTATTGGCTGAGGAGAATTGTCATCATGTCAAGGAGCGACGACCACGTTGAAACTCTTCAGCAATCGATCAAAGACACAGACCAGTTGTTCTTGAGTTCCCCATCCGTGCACCTGCAATATCGTAGTTCGGAATGTGGGAAAGGGGCTCACACGTATGAAGCTGACGACATGAGCCTGAGACGAAGACAAGACAGGGACTCGAGGCTGTACAGGACATTGCTGTATCCGTTTGCATGCCCGTCAGAATGATGGGCACGAACAGGGATCGTCAGGGGACGCCACACAACAGCAGCCATCGTCATACGTATCCCCTGACTTCCACGTGGAGAGGGTGCGTGCCCCTGGGGCCTGTGGCTTGACAGCCCTGCCTCTAAGCTGAACAAGAGCCTTGTGGGTTGTCTGGGCTGTGATGGTAACGCTGCAGGTGGCATGGTCCATTTGGTCGCTGTGGCTGGCTGCTGAACTTGGAGGACCAATTGTCGTCTGTAGGGATGTGGCTTTGACCTCGTCCCAAAGGGCCCTTTGTCCATGGGAACGAGGATATAGTCAGCTCTAGCGTTTACATGTTGCTGACCTGACCTGTCGTAAGCTCGTCTTGTGCCGGCAGTGCTAGAGACTGAGACATTGTAGCTGAGAGTTTATTAGCTTAGCAGGTCGGTCAACTTTATTAGAGCCAGCTAATCGCATCGAAATGTCACTGACATGATCGCCGACTTTTAGTCAAAAGTCGGGAGACTCTTCCGACATGGATGTCCCGACGGTGGTCGGCGACTTGCAACAAACGAATGGATGAATGCAAACTGACTAGAACTCGAAGATATTGGGTTTGGTTTCGTTACGCTAGACGGAGATGCGCCGGTAAATCGGCGAGAAGCCACGGTACTTGTTCTCCAAGTCGAGCCGTCGGCACTATTTTTCAAGACGAGAGGACAGAGTTCTCACAAAAACCAGTTTTCAACTTTTCCTAACTCGTGGTTACCCGGCTGAGGCGTCAAGTACGGTTCCGCCAAGCCTCCTAAAGTCCGACCGCGTGGATGAGTTCAACGGTTTGTGGACAAGAGGCTGGCTGGGCAAAGACAGTGAAGCCCCTAAGCCTCATCTGGAGCCGAGGCACGGCGTCTCCGTGATGTCTGATGTGCAGCATGATCAGGCTTGACTGTGAGTGGCCCGAGAAACCCCAAACACGCTTGAGACGGGTTGCGGTGATCTCTGTTCCTTGTCAGAAATGTGACGGTGTCAATTGGTCTGAAAGGAGCGGCCGCTTTCTCATCTCGGCAAAGCAAAAGGCAACGGCAACCTAAAGGGGTAGAGTATGTACGTTCGTTACCAACACGGCGGAACGGACATTATGTTCGGTACGTATCTATCTATCTTTATCCGTACCAGAGTCCGGAGAAAACTACCGAGAGAGGCAGAATACTCGCCGGTGGTGATGGTTCTATGTCAGATGACTCTAGCTTACCAATGATATGAGAGATGTTGAACGTTCAGGGTAGCATCAGAGGAGGCACTCATGATTGATCGCTACAGGCATTTCTTCCATCAGGTCCAGCCAGTCAGATCATAGACTAATCAAAGATATCAGATACGGTGAAACCTATCAATTCTACAGCCGAGTCCCGAAAGTGATCGGATCTACCTTCATCTGTAAGCAGAACAACAAAGAGTTTGATCACCTGCCACTCTTTGAGCCATGATCTTCATTATCGGGTCAGAGGGTTCTGACATGAAACGGACAACAGGGCGGAATTGATGTAATGAAGATTACATTATGTACCAGCAATACAGTTCCGCTCAGGAATCAGTCAGTCGCAATGGCGGTCTCCATGATTGCCATCTAATTTGCCACCATTCCCACTTTCTGGATACCGCCGAGGAAGTCGGTGAAGCAGATTTCAGTCAGAAACCCGGCGGTCTGGAACTGACACGCACGGGGTCTTGGGTCTCATCTCAATAACAACCCCAGATTTAAAATGGAAATACGGAGAGCAATTCAGAAGAAGAAAGGAAAGAAAAGTCTTACTGCTAGTGTGACACACTGACCCCTGGTTTCCAAATAGCTGATACTGGGACAATCCGTACGGAGTACAGTGGATGGAGATCACGACCTCAAGGAGGACGATATCGGCACAAGTTGGGATGAAACTAGGCATACTGTACCCAGCCTCGTCATCAACCATCAAAGAAAGGCCTCCGAGGCAAACTGCACAGCTGCCCTAATAGCCGTTGGACCGTCTCTGTTTGCCGCTAGTGCTGAGTTTGCCACCACCCGTTCTTTTAGTCAGGGGCACAAAACAATCCCGACGGCAAATTATTTCATTAATTGAATTATGTACGAGGAAGGGGCTTGCATCTGGTCCTTGTTTCTGATTATTATTGAGGCTGAAATGAATTGTCTTGTGGAGATAATTATTGTTCGAAGGGATGAATAGTTCAGACATCGCCAATGCAGGGTCCAGGGATGTAATCTCCCAACAGAAGTACTCTGTACGACATAGGAGAAGGGGTATGTTGGTTTGCACAGTCAGCAAGGCTGCCGTCTATTGAGTGCACGTGCACAATAGTTTGCCAGCTGGAAATTTATTGATGGCAAAAATAAATGAAAATTACAGGGGCATTGCCTGGCGCCTCAGGACAAAGATGGACGGACTTGCACGCACACCCCTTCCTTCCAGCATGGTCCAAATGGAGATGGATACTCAAACCTCATGTACCGACCGTCGGTACTGTCTCAGTGGATATGAACATCGTCGTCCACTCCTATCAAAGGAGTAGGCGCTCAAGCCCTGGGTTGGGCCGTGTACAGTAGATGCCCAAACCTGCTCACTGACGGGATGTCGTGCATGATGTTTCTGATGATTGTTGTCCGTGTACGTCCGTTGCATCATAGACAACTCACACAAAGACCCGGCAAATGGATCAGAAACGATGGATATCATGCAAGTTTGTCACCCTTTCTGACCCAGCGTATTCCTACGTGAGCGTCTGATCGGCCAACACATTCGAAGACAGCGGGTGCAAGTGCCCGTGTTGGCTTAGCTATCCGTATAATAGCGGGAGTTTATAGTATTATTAGCCTCTAGTCTCTGCTCAGTGCAGCCAACGCTCGCAACAAGTCAAGCCAAGCCGGCTTTTTTAGGGGCTTAGCTTATAGAGAGTTTAGCTTAAATTAGCTTATATTTTAAAGGTCTAACTTAAATTAAATAAGCTAGCTTAAAGGATATTAATTAAATACTTATAAGAAATAGCTTTATTTTATTTCTATAATTAGTTTTTTAAATATTATATTACTTTTATTACTTTTAGATTTAAGCTATAATATTAATT
>JABEEJ010000374.1:0-14323 GCA_013363135.1 Fusarium brevicatenulatum | reverse complement strand
GGGAAGAACAGCAAAGGCGACAATCGGATCTTGGTACCCTGCAGCGCAGCAGAGGAACTCGTCTTTGGACAGAACCGAACGTCAATGGAGGGGGAAATTGAAGAACATCACAGCGACGAGGAGGAAACGAATGAAATGGAACAAACGCCGGCGATATCGGAGTCGCGATCATCAGAAGACATGGATCTCTCAGGCAATATCATCAAAGACGACAATCACATCGACGGCGACGTTCTCGCCCGCATGTCAGTCCGCAGCGGCACTCGCATCCGTCCACCTCAATCCGTCTCCGAAGTCAACGGCAGTGTCGGCGGCGAAAAAGGCCGAGCAGAACGAATCCACGAAACAGACGCGATGCTCGAGAAGCGAAGACAAGGGCAGAAACGCGCGAAGGAAAGAGAAATGACAAAATGTGCTGCCCGACGCGGTGTTATTTTTGGGTTCACTGTCAGCGACGAAGGCGAGAAGCGTCTCTGTGAGGCAGTCATGACGGGAAAAATCGTGGAACCGAGCTTTGCAAAGGGGGACTGGGGAATAAGATGGAGAGAATGAGATTGCTCATGTATCAGATATGGTTCGGGCCGACAGGAGTGAATAAAGATGCTGATTGTGTCTGATTGACAATGTTCATGACGCGCTTGCGATAGGGATCGACGCCCTTATCACGGTCCAAGCGTTGATGACAAGACGCTCTAGAACGAAGAGGGAAAGGATACTGACCATTTGTAACACCGGTTCCTTGATCACCAACTAATCTGCTGAGTAACAAATATGAGTGGTTTTACTGGTAGATCAAGCATCGTCTTGGCTTCATTTTGGACAGACGAGTTTCTGGATGCAGACGTGGAACATGCCAAGCAACAACTACGCCATGTTCCACCACGGACGAGTGGAAGTCTCCATCGTTATCTTTCTTGGGGTCTGGGGTTGTACGGAGTACTCCGCTGAAATCTGTCATCTGTGGTTTACTCCGCTGGAATCTATCATGTGCAAGTAACCTCGCCTCGCATGCTTTACCATTTCCAATACATTGGAGAAACTATCATGTCATAAATATTCCAGAAACTGGGAAGATCATCTTTTGGTCAAATTTGACAGGACGATAAACGAGAGTCTAGATTCTGCTTGGTCCAGGGGAAGTGGAACGACATCCAGGTTCCCCAATCTCATGCTGCAGGGTTCAGCTTTCAGCGCTCCAGGCGATACAGAACAGTGGACGATGCTACAAGCTACGGAGTAAACTTGGCATGCTCAGCTCGAAGCGACTGCAACGTTGTCATGCAAGGTCAATCATTAACCAGATTCCCTACAGGGCTGGAATGCAACCCAGAGTCTCAATAGTCGTGAGTATAGTGCCATACCGCGGAGAGAGCGAGGGCGATGGCGTGCGTTAGCCGGAAATAAATCATGACATTACAACAGAAAACGGTCAAGATCACAAGAGAGATAAGACAGAGGCTGTTGGTCCGGGGTACGCCCTAACTCCAAAAGCAGTAGGTGGTTAAAGCCCAGGGATCAGCCACTGGTCCCAGCGCGCTAAATATTGACGCACTACCAGCAGACGTGGCGCCACGATGGATGATAGGGCGTGGTGAAGGTGATGATGATAGGTGAGATGCTGTTTCAGCGCGTCGGATCAAATCTAACAGAGTTTCTGCTAGAACAACCGAAAAATCGGGACCGAGCTTACGGGCCGGGTTGGTTGAAGATGCCCCTGTCCATCACTGGCGAAGCACTGTGAAGCTGAGGCCATCTTGTTCTCCAAGGGCGGGTTGAGTGATTTTTCTGTCTCCAGAGCGAGCTTCCTCTTCTAGAATAATCCTCGTATGAGCAATCAACGGCGTCGTTATCCCACCTGCTGAAAAGGACAAGGAGACGCTGATTATGAAGCTGTTGATCAATGCGACAGCTATCGACGCCATTTTTCTGGTTCTGGAAGGTCTGCAGTGAGTTGATCAACCAGTCATGTTCCAAAGGGCCGAGTATCCGAGCATTAATTGTCGACTCCCATTCGTTTGCCAGTCTGTTCAGCTCAAGCAACGTCACGTCATTGATGATCGTCAAGGGGAACATTCCCCAAACAGACAAAATCACTCAGGGACCCAGAGATGATCAGCCCTGCCAACATCTCCCCCGGACGATTTCCGCCGGTCCACTGTAGCTCCCAACGCTAGGCTTGGTCCAGTCACACAATAACACTCCGGTTAGCATACCCGCCAAACAGTGATGGTGTCGCCAACGAGTCAGTTTGTTCTGGAAGCCAAGCCCAGTCCCCTTTTACCCCAGAGCCTCAGCCAACGCCTTTCTCACCCCGGATCAGACCCATCCAGATAAGTGTCAAGGATGCCTCACTGGCAAGGGACCATGTGGGAGGGACATCCTTCAAATGCAGATCACTCCCACGGACATCCGTGCCTGGCGTGTGTGTGTACTCCTGCGCCTTGCGTTGCTTTTCTTAACTTAACTAAAACAAAAGTTCGTCCAGAGTTCTCTTTGAGTTTTGACAAGCCTGCGGGAGCCGCAGGATCATAGCCCGCCATGAGCCTCAAGTCGGATATCATCAGTGCCATGGTCATCACGTGGGTGTCGGCCTTGCTGGCATTGATTGCACGTGTCTTTGCGAGGCGCATGACAAAGGTTCCCTGGTGGTATGATGACTACTTGTGTGTCGGTGCCTTTGTAAGTCTTGCCTGTGAAGCCTCTGAAGGGTCGTTACTTACACGTTGTAGGTTGTCGGTATTGGATACAATGTTGTGATGATATACTGTAAGACTACCCTTTGTTTTGTTGATGTGAATAAGAGGCTGACTGATGTAGGGGCCTTGACATGGTACCTTGGCACAACTATCCCCGACTCTGTCAGCAATGAACGATACGAAGAGATCAACCTCCACGCACGACTGATGCAGTTCCTCATCTCCCTCACCTACTCATACTCGATCGGTCTCTCAAAGCTGTCTATTCTTCTCTTCTACTGGCGCATCTTCAAACAATCAGCTATCCGAATCCCCATCCAGGTTATGCTTGGAATCAGCGGCGCTTGGCTCATTCTCCGTACATTTATGGTCATCTTCCATTGCATACCGGTTCAAGCCTATTGGGACAAGTCAATCGAGAACGCTGTTTGCAAGATCAACGACTCTCAGTTCTTCTTCGCCACCTGCCTTACTCACTTCATTCTTGATGTTGTTATCTTGGCGCTGCCGGTTATTGAAGTGTTTAAGTTACGACTTCGTCTGGGACAGAAGATTGCTATCACTGCCTTGTTTGCCCTTGGTTTCATGTAAGTCTTTTGCCATCATGTCACAGTAACATACTAACAGACAAAGTGTTTGTCTTGCATCCGTCTTTGTCATCGTCACAGCCCTCCAATATGATCCCGCATCAAGGCAAATGCCCCGCGACGTCGCCACAAACGACATGTGGGGAGGTGTTGAAATCAACGTCGCCATCGTCTCCGGCTGCTTCCCCCTCCTCCGCCCAATCTTTACCAAGATCCTCCCCAAGAGATTCCTCAGCTCTGCTGGAAGCAGTCATCCCATCAGCCGCACCACTCACGGCATTCGTCTCACTACCATCAACCGTACCAACAAGGACAAAGAAGAAGACGAGACAAGCTCAACCCATCAACTTGCCGATCCAGAGCAAGGGATCCCTGGAGAGTTTGAGATTCTCGATGGAAAGGAGGGACCTCGGACTTTCATCTCAAGTCGAACTACTGAGTCGCTTCATTCGAGGGAGCAGGATATGGCGGGGATTTATGTGCGGAATGATGTTGTTCAGGAGGTTGAGGAGTCAAATCATACATACGCGATGAAGAGATGAGAATCGCCTCTTATTAATACTGTATTTTATAATCATTATACCCATATACGTGTGCATTTAGATATACGGAAATGTCATTTCATATGCAACTCTGGCCTGGTCTTGTGAGATTTACCAGAAGTTCCTTGCATCTTACGCGGCAGTTCCAAGTTTCACCGGTAATTCACCTATGCAATGACTGAGGGGCAGTAGGCCTGAGCCTTTCGTGTTCATCTTCGTGCGCTGTCTGTCGGACCATAGATCATATCTTAGTGTAAGCTATGCCTAAGCTCTTGTGCGTTATGGAACAAGTTTAGACTAGACTCTTGGATGAAGCCTAAAGTACTCACAGATGGGACATGCTCATCCCCACCACAAGTTCGCTGAAGCTTTTGAAATGAACACACCATCATCCTTGGCCTGCCTCAACTTCAAACCTTCCCTCAATCTCTCAAATGCCTCAAGCGGGAGAGGGAAGGCAGTCTGGGCGACTGTCTCGCTTGCCGCCGATGTTGAACTTACCCCTTCGACATCGTCACTGCCTTCCGCTTTAGCGTTGTTCGAGTCACCTTTCGAGGGGATGAGACCAAGACTTCTCTTCTTCTCCAAACAACATCTCATCGAAAATCAAAAGCTTCTATTCTTTTCAAATACCGCTACCTCCATTCAAAATATCATGTCGATGTCTGATGCCACGGCGACGAATGCAGTCGAAGACGCAGCTGCTATGCCTAACACGGCGAACGACGACGCCACTTCATACATTTTCGAACATTCCAAATACCGAGATACGCACGGTTACTCTCTTCGGAGGAAGTTGCATTTCCGTGTGCCTCAGACTGGCCTGACACTACTCCGTGACAAAGATTCAACTGGAACGAGGCTTGTCGTGTTGGTCGACGTGCAAACCCACGACAAGTCGAAATATCGATGGAATGTCAAGTTTTCCGACAAGGATCCGTTCAAAGCACTCAACCGTGAGGGAGATTTCGAATCCACCGAAGGCCGGCGCGCCGAAGCACTTGAGCATGCGTTTGGTGTCGCAATCACCTCGATCATCGACTTCACCAACGATAGCCAGAATGAGAAGCCCCCAATCTCGAATGTCTACGTTCGCTTCCAGCAGGTTTGGGACTCTAAGCATTCACTCCGTCAGATTTTGAGCGATTTGCAGGAAGGGAAAGCCTGTCCACCGGATTCAGCGCGATGGGTCCGAGACATGTATGATGGAGTTTCGAAGTCCTTGGTTAAGATGCAAAAGCTAAGGGAGAAAGGGATTCATGTAATGCTGTGGCAAAATGTCGCCAAATTAAAGAAATGAGTACCTTATCTTCGGTAATAGGCAGTAGTGGAAGTTCTCGTGGGGTTGAAGCTGGGCATTAATAGACTGAGGTGGTCTCAGGACTTTTATTCATTATATAAACTTAGTAGAGAGTGACTAAAATCTTTTAAAACCGTGAACATCCTATATCAACTTAGTAGAGGTTCACTATAACCTTCTAAAATTATCCAGGATTTTCAAATTAAACGAACATGATGGGCCTGTTTGCTCAAACGCAGTGACGCACGTATGTGACATGTCTAGCCGGCTCATAGGCCTAGCAGTGAACAAATCGTGAGAACACAATCATTCACTCCGAAGCTGCATTCAGTCGTTAATCGTAGATCATCGCGTCCATGAGAATTAAATCACTGACGATGGTTTCCTATATAAAGTCCTCAGGCCCGGTCACTGGACTCAGGCATAGCACACATTCCTCAACTGCAGTCCGAAAATGTCAGACTTTCGCACGCGCATACCTTGCAGAGAGATCAACTCTCTCAGTAAGCTTTACGATGTACTGACAAACGAATACGGAAATATGTACTATAAATTGGAGACGGAAAAGAACGAGCAAGGCGAGCTCTTCTGGGTCGTTGGTGTCTCGAGCCATTTTGCACGTGATGTGCGAGAACTTTTGATCACGAAGGGGGTTCTACGACATAGTGAGAGACCACGGGGATTTACGGCAATAAATGGACCAAAGACCCATGGAGATTCAGTGCCTGAAGTAGTTGATCTCACTGGGGATGATCCGGATGAAGAGACTCCTCAGGCTCTCGGGAGCCAAAACACAGCAGACGCCACGGAATCACGCCAATATCTTCCTGACAAGGAAAAAGCACCAGCCTACGTTCCTGAATTAGTACCTACCAATGAAAATAGTCCTGAGAAAACACCACGGGACGCTGTTACACGAATCGCAGAACAAGATGACGAAGCTGAACAAAGGCCAACCGAAACATGCAACAGCGCGGTCGGCCAAGGAGACCGACCGACAGCGAGGATCCCGATATCTATGCTACTCGGGGAGGCTTAAACTAGAGCTTAAATTGTGCCCGGAGACTTGACCAGGTTACTTGGGTATTTGTAGTAAATTTGACCGTCACAAGGAGACGAAGTTGGAGGTTTGGAGATTCAGTGTTTGGAGCTTGTTTGCAAGCGCTGAGACACTCCACCGGGACCTTGTGACCGCGCATTTCTTGTGTAACATGGAAACTGGATAGAAAACATCCATAGAGCAATTGATACCCTTTTTGTTTGATACCGGCAGGTCTTCGGGTTGAGGGGTTAAGCATAATTTTGCTTGATGCGGCTGACATGGATCTTTTAGAGTAAGCATAGCGAAGGTGGCTGATACAAAAATAACACTCAGGCGCCACTAAGCGTCGGGTTCTGGGCTCACAAGGCGTTCTTTGGTGGTATTTTGTGCCTCGTGAATGTGAGACTAATGCTTCAGCTGAATGCGTGGACCGGTCTGGACTCTCCCCATGAGGAGTCATATTTAACGGTGAGCTGTCCCATCAAACAAGAAAAGCTTGGCAACTCTGTGAATAAATTGAGAAAATATCTGTGGATAGCTTCATAAGAATTGTTGTAGCGCTTTTCTAGGACTGTGATATCAATATGGCGAGTGGTCCGCCCTACAACGGTTACCAGATGCCGCCTGGCCTGGGAGTGCCTAACCAGGCTCCCCCACCACCAACGCAACAGTACTCTCAATCCCCTCACCTTCAACAATACTCTACACCTCCGGCTCATCAATATGTTCCTGGCCAGCAACCGAGTTATCAATCGCCTCATCCAGGCCACGCTCAGCAGACCTACCAAACCCCGCAGGCGCCTCCAGCACAGTACGCACAGTCACCGCATGGCGTGCCTCAGCAGTACGCGCCAGCACCAGCACTACAGCACAGCTATCAGTCCCCTCCTCCGCCAGGCCACTACCAAGTGAGCCAACCCGCGCAATCCCCTCAGGCCCAGCATGCTCAATCCCCGCAAGGTCAATATCCTCAGCAGCAGACGCCAGGCCAGCAGCCCAGCTACCAGACGCCGACGTACGGTGTCGCAGCCCCACCAACACCTGCACAGCACCAGCAACAGTACCAGCAACAGGCAGCTCAATTCGCGACTCGACCCTCTGCCCAGGCCCAGCTGCAATCAACCGCTCAATCTCTTTTCAAGTCTGGAAAGGGTATTTTAGGAAATCTCGCTAGCAACATCAAGTCAAAGTACCCCGCTTCCTCACCTTCCGGTGCTCCCGCAAGTTCTGGGACTTCGTACACTGGTGAGGCACCGAAGCCGACATACAATCCCACCCAGCATCCTACGCAAACGCCTTTGAGCCCGACAGACTCGTTTCCGCAAGGCTATGGGCAAGCTCAGCCTCAGCAGGCGTATGCCAATCAGGCGTCGCCGACATCGCAGCTGAGCGTTCCGCCCGCTGCTCCAGGCTACCATCCGACTCAGCACCAGGCAGCGCAAGCGACACCCCCAGGTCAGCAACCCAGCGCGCCTGGTCAACCACCTCACCTGAGCTGGCAAGAGCGCTTAGAAGCTGCTCAGCATTCGAATCTGGACTTTCAACAATCGCCGCACACGAGTGTTCTCGCAGGTGTACAGGGCACGGTGCCTCAGCCGCTGATTCAATCACCACCAGGTGCTTCGCCATATCCCCAGCCCGTTTTGCACCATCAGCAGTCGAACCCGTACCAGCCTACGCCTGCTCCGCCCTCGCATCAATCTGTTCCACAGGGAGTGGGCTCTGCCGCCTCACCTGGGTACAGCCAGAACCCTTCTCAACCGTATTCACCGAATCAACAGCAGCAGAGTGCTCCTCCTCAGCTTCAACAACAGGCATCATGGCCACAACAAAGTGGTGTGAGTACGTACAACCCGGCACTCTCATCGCCTCCGCCTCCACCACAGACAGCTCCCCAGTCTGGTCCCCCAGTTGGTTCCCCCAACCATGGCTCTCCTGCTCTACAGCAACAGCCACAGTATTACCAGCAAACTGGAGCGACCGATCCTCAGGGCCCAGCGACCCAGCAAGCTGCTCAAGCATCGCCGTATCAAGCTGCCCCAGCTAGTACTACGCACAACCTGCAACATGTCCTCCCGCCCCAGCAGCTCTATCAGAGTCCCCCTCCCCAAGGCTACCCGCAACAGCAGGCGCCTGTTCCTGACAACCCAGCGGCCGCTTCGGGGATGTCGCCGACCGGGCATACAGTGCGTATTCCGATAGTCCAGAGTGTTCCCACGAGCCACCCGCAGGGCCTTCCTGCAACGCAGTCACCTCAGCAGCAACACCAGAGCCCACCACCAGCAGCAACTCAGCATGAGCAGGCGCCTTTTCAGGGTGCTTCTGGACCCCAGGGACAGTATTACACCCCAAACCAGACGAAAGTTCCTCAGAATGGAGGTGTCCCCGGCGGTGTCCAGTCGATTGCTCCCCCAGGCCAGGCTCACAGCTACCCGCCTCCACCACCTTTGCAGCAACCGCAGCACGATGCGCACTCTATCGCTGTCCCGGCACCAAACCAGTACCAACCGTATAGTCCACCGGTCGACCAACAGGTGCCACCGGCAACGTACCCGCAGCATCCTGAAGTCGCAGCTACGAGCTCTTCAGCGTCTCAGCTGTATACGTCGCCTCCTCATCTGCCGCACCCAGCAGGTGCGATCAACCATGGACAAGTGCCTGCAAATGCCTCGCCCACAGTTCCAGGTCAGCAGTTCCAACCGTACCATCCTGCTCCCGAAATGCCAAACTCTCAGCTCCCACCGGCGAATGCGAATAATGTACACCGCCAACCCGGTGCTTATGGCTACCAAGAAGATCCTGTCGCTTCTCTCTCTGCCCAAATGAACAATCTGAACGTCCTGAACAGTGGTCACCCTCCAACAGTACCCAATAGTAACCCGACCGCACGTCAGGATGGGCCTCGGGGACCGCCCCCATGCCAAGCTACGGGCATGTCCAGCGACATTCTCCCATACTGCCCCGAAGACAGATCCGTAAGCTACTCGCTTGATTGGTATCGCTTCATTGCTGTGCCACAGTATCTCATTTGCACGAGGTGCTATACCGACTATGTTCAGAGCACTCATCTCGCAGGCCACTTCGAGAGGTACCATTCACCCGAGGGCATAGAATCGAAGTGCGGCTTCTGGTCTCCTCGCGCGAGAGAGGTGCTTTGGCCACAGGCTCTTCAGACGAACGATGCCAGACCTCTACAGGTATGGATGGAGAAGAGCCTGACTCTGAAGCCCTGTAAGGGTAGGGTATGGACAACCGCTGCCGACGAGGTCAAGTGGTGGGGTATGGTCAACAACGAGATCGATGGATTCAATTCGTGTAATGCCTGCTACGAGGATAACGTCGTCGGCACGCCCTTCGAGTCTCGCTTCCAACCTTACCGTCAACAAGCACAAGACGAAAAGTGGATGTGTGATTTGTGCATACCTTACATCGCCAAAACAGCAGTCAAGATGGCAAAGCAAAATCACTGGAACGGCTTTGTTGAAGCCGCGAAAGTGCGCGTCCATCTTCCCGTGTGCGAAGGTAGAGATGAGGAGTCTAACAACGGACATTGGATGCTGCCGCGGCGCAGGATCAAGGACCTGACCATCTGTGAGGCATGTTATCTGGATAAACTCGCCTTGACGCCATTCGGCAACGAGTTTGAACGTCACATACGTGCAGAAGGCTTTGACGCCTTCGTCGAGTCAATTGGCCAGAGGTGGAAGTGCAAGCTCACTGACACCGCTGTAAACATGAGTATCGCGCTCGAAGCAGCCATCTATCGTCGAGACTTTGACGTGTTTTGGAACGCCGCCAATGCCATCTCGGCTCTTGTGCCATGCACTATTCACGGCATCGTGCGTGGCAATTGGTGGACGGTCGCTGGAGGGTGTGACGACTTCGATGTCTGTGAGGCTTGCTATAAGGGAATCGTCGAGACGTCTGGCCTCGAGAAGTTCTTCGAGCCTGCCCAGCGCGATCAGACTGTCGACATCGTTTGCAGCTTTTGTCCAGGCACTCCCCGATGGGCCTCGTTCATCACCAAGTTCGCCGAGGCTATTGACAAAGGTGTCTTCAGTCACTATTCTGACTATGTCAAGAAATGGGCTGGAGTGCCGACATGTCCAGGGATCAAGAACAGAGGCAAGAGTAAATGGTGGGGACACCCAGAGGCTCTAGCCTGTCAGGACTGTTGGTTGAACTTTGTGGCCGATACTCCCTTGGGAGATTCCGTTCCCGTCAAGGGCGTTTACGATGAACGTACCTTGATCTGTCAGCTCTGGTCTCCAAGAATGCGCAACATGTGGCTTGCAGCCTGTGCCGCCGGACCTCCTGGATCACCCGAGTCACAAAAAGCTCTTGACGAGTTCAAAGCCTTCGGATCGAGGCGTGTACAAGTGTACAATGCGACAGTACCTCACATTGAGATGATACAGCAGATGCAGATGATGAAGCAAATGCAGGCTATGCAACAGGGGCAACTGAGCTTGATGTACCAGGGTATGAATGGCATGGCAGCTATTAGTGATACCACGGATGGGTACCTGCATGGTAATAGTTCTGTTGGTTATTATGAGACTGAACATGGGGTTACAGCGGCGAATATGATGAACAACATGCACGCTGGAATGGCGGATGCGAATAAGATGAGTGATTGGCAAACGATAATGCAGCTGCAGGCCACTTGGATGGAGGTTGAGTAGTCCGACTCTTGAAAGTGGATGGCTCTATCTCGAGAGAGGCTTTTATGATCATGAAATTCATTTTGCTGCCCTATTCTGTCCTCGAGTGTCGTGTATTCGTGTATCTAAAGCCTATGCCATTGCTGGCGAGACTCTACCTAGTAGCATCCGGTGTAGCTCCCAATCTCCTCTACTTCTTTTTCTTTCGTTCTTTTTACTTCTTTATGTTCTAAATGCCTGAAAAATGGCCCTGACTTATGCTCTCACAGGTAACCCCACCTGTAGATACCCAAGTCCTCCCTCCATCGTGTCCGCCGGCGCAATCAACTTCTTCAGAAGAGCAATCGCTTCATTTCCGCCGCGACCATCAGAGGTCCTCTCATCCTCCCAGTATTGATACAGCTGCCACCACCAGCAATGCGTGACGCCATCAAGGCCCTTATACCCAGCTACTCCGTCGAGCCCAACACGCTTCGCCCAAGGCTTGTCGACGATGTAGTGCAGGCAGATGACTTCCTCGTCACGCCAAATGTTAGGATGCCAATACCGCATCGTCTTGATAGCGTTGTACTGCCATCCAAGCGCATACCACTTATTCTCAAAGAAGAATGCCAAAAAGTCCTGGTCTGGAAACATGAATGATGAAAGCAGCGGTGTCGTATTGAATACTTGCAACATCCTGTCCCAGAGTCCCTCAGAGGGATGAAAGATGAACATTCCGCCGTTGAGAAGCTTGTGGGGTGAAGGGGACGTCTCAGTAGGCTGTAGAGGCTCCTCAAGCGCTGTGGGATGCTGAAGAGGCGTGTAAGCACAATTCTCCGCCCTCCAATCCTCAGGCGCCCAAGAGTCGGAATCAAGATTACAAACGCAAACATGATTCGCCGCAATCCAGTCATCAGGCAAATGCGTTTCAACCTTGAACACAACATCCATGTTATCCAGCACCGCCATGTCAGCGTCAAGGTAACAAACCGCATCATACTCAAACAACTCAAAGACACGAAGCTTCGTCCACGTATCAGCAAACCGCTCAGCGATAAGCGTCATCTTCACACCCTCCGGCGGAAGAAGATGCTCGCACTCGCGCAGAACCATGTTACATTTTGGCGCCTCAAGCTCAAGAACGCGCTTGGCATCTTTGGGGAGATTGGGCGTGTAGAGCACGACGAGAGGGTAGATTGAAGCGTTTCGCTTGAGGGTGTAGGCGAGGATGATGACGCCGGGGAGGTAGGAGTCGCGTGTGATGAGGGTTGCATAGGCGTTGTGCCTGGGTGCTTTGTCTGCCATTTTTGTCGTGTTGCAGATTTTGATTGTGACTGCGTGATAAGAGATGAGGGTGAGGGTGAGTGGTCGTTGGCTGGATGAATAGGGCGGGAGAAAGAGGGGTTGGGGTGAGATTCGTGCACGTCATGACTCTAAATATGTGAAGTCATTATTTAGTATTATTTTTATCCCTTACATTATTCACGCTTGTTTAGTATTTGTGTCAAACAGTTTTTGCATGAGTGTGAAAAAGCAAATATGGACTGGATGCTGTGCTACAGGTAGAGAGTATCGGTGAGGCTTTGTGCCACGACGTTGGTCCCGAGTTTGAGACATGAGATTATCGTGATTATCGAGATTGTACCTGAAGTCAATCTGAGTCAATGACGCGTATAATCCTCGATCTATGAGAGGCTAAGAACTCGTTTATCTAAGATCTACAAACCAAGAGATGAGCTAGATCTCGAGATCTAAAGTTCAGGTTAAGATTCAGTGTAACGTCCATCTTATCACATCCTTACACTGCAACCCAACACCTGAAACTGCACACCAATTTTATCACAAACCAAGTTCACTGCATTCAATAATTATCCACCGCGTGCACAATTGCACCCGCAGCGCCCTCGTCCAGATCATCCAGTGCCTTCATATCCTTGTCATCCAGATCAAAACCAAAAACATCAGCATTAGCTTTGATGCGCTCAGGCGTATCGCTCTTTGGAAGGGGAACCCAGTTCTTCTGAAGACAGTATCTGATTAATACCTGGCTAGGCGAAGCGTTGTGCTTTGATGCGATGCTTTTGAGCGTCTTGTCATCGGCTTTTTGGTTGCGAACGAGAGGAGCGTAGGCTTCTACCACGATGTTGTTCTTTTCGCAGTATTCCACGGCAACTCTCTGTTGCGCCCATGGATGCAGCTGATGTACCTGTTAGTATCATGATGCCACGTTATGTAGCGACGTACCTCGATCTGATTGACGTGAGGAGGCCAAACTTTGGCGAATTGCTTCAGCTCTTCGATATGCTTGATACCAAAGTTGCTCACGCCAATGCTCTTGGCCTTTCCATCCTCATACAGCCTCTCCAGGGCCTGCCACATCTCCTTTCTCTTCGTAGCGCCACTATTAGGGCTATGAATGAGAAAAAGGTCGACATAGCCGCTCTCAGGATCAAGCTTCTCAATACTCTCAATGCATTTCGCGTAGCTTGCGTCCACAGAGCCAGCACCCTCGAGAATCTTGGTAGTCAAGAAAACATCTTTCCGATCGACGTTTGACTTTTGAACGGCCTGTCCGACCTCTGTTTCATTGGCGTAGTACTGCGCCGTGTCGATGTGACGATATCCAGCTTCGAGTGCAGTGAGGCATGATTTGGTGCAGACTTCGGGTGGGGATAGGTACACGCCGAAGCCGAGCTGAGGAATTTGAACGGAGTTGGCCAGAGGCAGGGTGTCAGATTGTGAGCGCTCCATCGCCAAACAGTGAATAATCACTCAATTCACAAATGAGATAAAGTTTGGTGTTTTGGACAAGAGGGGTAGATTGTGTTTTGCTGCTGTGTAACTTGTGCGGAGCGAGTAGAGATCCAGTCATAACTCGTCGGTTGAATCGATGACGTTGTCAATATGTACTCCTCTTTTTTTATGCCGTCTTGTAAACCGAGTCAATGATGCCATGAGTGAAATGTATTTTATGCTGAAGATAGTGATTCTACGTAATTGATATGTTTCAATCCTATATCTCAACTTTATTGCCAACGAGTCTTGGTTAACTTCTTCAGACCGCCACAGAAGTGAAGCCGCCAATCTCGACCCGGTATTGGGGATATAAAGAGAGAGTTGCCAACGGGGAACGCGGGTAGACCGCTAGAATCGCGTCTGGTCATAATGATTGATTGAATCTGCATCTACAAATCCAGCAACACAGAGGCCACCTGCGGACAGGGGTGGGATCATTTGGATGGCAGTTGCCAGTATGCCTCGCAGTCTGCCATACCTTGCAGTAGGTAGATCCCGTGCACGTGGGTCAATGTTGACACAGATTGAAGTGAACAACTTGATGGATATTGTGCAAGTTTGTTCTGCCTGGTCCTTCACCTCGGAGGTCGAGCACTGGCTCCTCAAATTGACAGTGCAAGTTCTATGATACAGAGCTATATCACGCAATCACACTCGTTTCGATATTCACTCCTATTTATATAATGTAATTATATTTACTATACTACTTAGAAC
>JABEEJ010000373.1:0-47990 GCA_013363135.1 Fusarium brevicatenulatum | reverse complement strand
TTACTAATTACTAACGATTTTATAACCCTGAAGCTGCTGACGGGCTGAAACCCCCTGATTAGCCTCCAGCCAAGGAAGATTTCATGATGCCACGGATGATTTAGATGAGAAAAAGCTTGGTATTGCATCGCCAAGAAGCGACCAAACGATTTTGAGGTTGGTGCTTTTACCGGATGTGAATCTAGCTTCCGATGATGTTAAGGTTAACTGAACATCATTTGTGGCGGTGCTCGTGCGGTCAAGCCACATTCTCTGACTTTGCCTCACCGCCAAAAATGTCGAAAATTCTGCCACTCTTCCAGCTCTGACAAGCGCCGACGATTAATTCTTTTGCATCTCGTCGTACACACAACACAACCAGCCAAAATGTCATCTATGCGAAATGCCGTGGCGCGACGCCCTCACAGAGAGCGTGCGCAGCCTCTAGAACGTCGAAGACTCGGTCTTCTCGAGAAGCACAAGGTTTGTAGACCTCCCGACACCCCCACCAGAGCAGCTTTTGACGATTGCAGGATTACTCGCTTCGAGCCAAAGACTTCAACAAGAAGAAGGCGCAGCTCAAGAACCTCAAAGAAAAAGCGGCCGAGCGAAACGAGGATGAATTCTACTTTGGTATGATGTCCCGAAAGGGACCGGGCTCCAGGATCCAGGATGGCAAGCGATGGAGCGGAACGGTCGAGGGCGATCGAGGAAACAAGGCGATGGACGTTGAGACCGTGCGGCTTTTGAAGACGCAGGATATTGGATATATTCGAACGATGCGACAGGTTGTTGCGAAGGAGGTCGCGAGACTGGAAGAGCAGGTCGTTCTGACACGAGGTTTCGACAAGCTTGACGAGGATGAGGACGACGAAGACGAGGGCAGCGACTCGGAATTCGACTTTGCGACCGCCCCTTCAAGACCTAAAGAGCCCCGAAAGATTGTATTCATGGACGACGAAGAGCAGCGCGAGGAAACAACACTAGACCTCGAGGACGAAGATGACGCGGACAAGGCAGTCGACGACGATAAGAAGAAGGAAGAAGATTTCGAGCGCGCAAAGGCCCTCCGTCGTCTTCGTCGCCAATTGGAGAATGCACGAAAGAAGCTCAAGGCCTTGACAGACGCAGAGGGCGAACTAGAGATCCAGCGCGCAAAGATGGCCAAGACAGCGACGTCGGGAGGAACGACACGCAAAGGAAAGAAGATCATGGTGCGGACACGGAAGCGATAAACACATCATCAACAGAATCAATATTCATTTGGGGCTTTCTTTGTCATTTCGTGTTCACTTCGTTACGGCTCGCTAGCTAATAGATACCCTTCAAAAACACCATGGGTTTATGATACAGAAAAAAAATTGAACTGGCCGCGATCGAATTAAAATAAATGCCCGTTCCCATGTCCATGTCCGTGTCTTCATTAATACTTTGATCCTATACACTTGTAACAACCCTTGAATGCGAAACCGACGCATTTGAAGCTTATCGTCAATATCCAGATGAAGCACGCAAACAGGCCCTTGACAATCTTGACGATGACGCGGATAAGGAAAGGTAGTTTATCCTCCCTCTCTCGTGGTTTGCTTTTACCTAAACTCTCATCTTGGCTTTCAACGTCAATCTCGAACGACTCCATGTGGCGCTTCTTTCGCTCATCGCGTTTGCCGATTTTACTCAGGCGCTTTTCCTGCTTGGCTGTGAGGATGAGAGGAGGCGGTGGTTCAAAGACTTCCATCGCAGGCGTGTTCTTCTCATCCGCTGATGCGACGAGCATAAGAGCTGTGACTGCGACGTCGACGATGAAGTAGGACTCTATCTTTGCGGCGATGCCAGTGTCGATCTCGAGCCACCCGCCGCCTGTGCCATCGCGCGTGAGCTTGGCGAGATGCTGTGGTGATTCATTATGCTCGAGGGTATATTCTACGCGCGACCAAGATGGTGAGCGCTCGATAGTTACGCAGAATGGTGTTGCGAGGGATGGGTGTACGAGGAAATGATGGGAGCTGTCTTCGTCCCAGACGAGACGGGCGCATTCGCGCTCTGCTAGCATGACGGACTGAGGATCTTGAGCGCGCTCGATTGCCATTTTTGTAGCGGGCGTTGGCATGAGAAGAGCGACGAGGCCATCGTTTGGAGGATGGCGACGGGATTCTTCTTCGAGGGTCGTGGTGAGCGCTTCTTGCCAGTGTTTTGTATCGGTGATTTTGGTACCAGAGGAATTACTGTTGTGCCCGACAACACCGCTGATGATACTGCTCGCTGAAGAACTAGCTTCAGGCTTGGGCGCTTTGTAAGGCTTGTTGGGATCATGTCGTGTGAGAGTGACGTATGCCGAAGCAGACGTTGGATCTATACGGAGGTTGTAGAAGGGCTGTGATGCTGATGAGAGGCTATACACTGGTGCATCTTTCTCTTGAGCTAGTTTCATGCAGTACACTCTCCCCTCTGACGGCGAAGCTTGCCATCCGTTTGCGACTTTCCAGTAGTTCTTGAGCTGTTCATTCGAACTAACCGTTGGAATCAGCGGTGGTTCCTGTTGTTGGACATTGCGGTGCGGCCATGATGATTGCGCTGATTGAACGCTCATGGGACTTATGACTGGGCTTCTGACAGGGTTTCGAGGGGCTGAGCCGGAGGGTGTTTCGTGGTATGTCTGACGGCTTATGACAGCTCGTGGCATCTGAGTTGGTTGGATCTCTGTGGGAACATAGTTCTGTTGACCGAGTGGTACTTCTGGGTTATAAGCCGGGAAGATAGATCGTAAAGGCTGCGCAGGAGCTTCACCCCCCAAAGGTGGTTTTGCGATTGAACTCCGTGATCGATCACTGCTACTTCTAACAAGGGTGTTACCCTGCGCAAAGCCAGTATCAGACCGTCCAGGGATTTGAACCGTCGGTCTAGGTCGCTGAACCTTTACAGGCTTGGGCGGTTCACTCTGCACGGGCTCGAATTCAATAGGTGTGTGAGCTCTATTCTGGGGAGTCTGTCTCGGCGACGCCGGTCTTGGTTCTGGAGACATTGCCTGTGGTGTTGCGGCCCGTCGATCACTGGGTGTAGGTGCTCGTCTGTCACTGGGCGTCGGAGCTCTCCTCTCGCGAGATTCAGAGCGGCGAGGTTTTGGCGTCTGGTTCCGCGATACAGGCGGTGGTTTCGATGAGTTGGGACTCGGGAATAAGGAGAACCCGCCTGGGGTTGGAGTCGACATTCTTCTGTATCAAACAGTATATACTTTCTTCCCAGAAGAGCAGGGGTATCAAAGGTAAAGTGTCTAGGCTAGCAAGACGATGAGAATGCCGATTATGCTGCTATCGCTTCATGATCAAAACAAAATTGTCACGTAATATGTTTTCCACATAAACATAAACAACAGCAAGAATTCCCCAGAATGGAAAGCAATGTTGGTTGATATTATATTCTCCCATCCGTCGCACTTTTTAAGCGCTCGCATCTTGGGACTAACACGGGTTAAAAATAGCATCGTGCAGATGGACCAATTGGCGGGGATGTCACACTGCAGCAGGGACCTAAGCGCCCTGGAGGCGCGACTCTCGAGAGGGGAAACTGCAGCGCTATTGGCCGGGGCGAAAGGATTTGGGTTGGACGGGGAGTGTTTTTACTGGTCTCTGCGCGGGTGATTTGTGTGATATTGTGCGGGGAGTATAAGTCGGTAATGAGCTGAGGAGCGATTGAGCCTATGAAGATGATGTGAGGGATCATGGATTCTGGGAATAATGGAAGGGCTGGAGAGAGGTATCAAGCCAGAGCCAAAATAAACTGGTCTAGATCCCTATTAAGATATACTGTACTTACCTGGTCTTTTATTCTCTAGGATACAGGTCTTATTTCCGTTTGACCGTCTGTGGTCTTGAAACATCGAGGTTCACCGCTTGATGCACGCAACCCTTTGTTACAGTTACATACATGAACTGCCGATTCCACCACTGGAGACTCTGTTTGTGTTTGAGGGAGAAACAGATGCTGATGAATGTTTGATAAGCACGCCTGGCGGCAATTGTCACATCTCGTCGGCTGGGTTGAGTAGTCTCTATGACGATCTTGGGCATGAGGCTGTTTGGGTATCAGTTGACAAGCATCGATGCATGCTCTTAAACATTCTCGGCGTTGGCCCTCACCCTGTTGGACTCAGCGGTTGCATAAGCTTATCGAGTTGAACTGACTCTTCCATGCCATCTCGGCATTGATCCTGATCATAGTGGTACACTGCCTATCCTCATATCACCTTTTATTCTTACATTCCCCCCCAACGTAATACCCCCAAAACGCCACAGATGCAACAATTCATTATCATTGTCCCTCGCCCCTCGGCCTATCCTTCGCCGTAAGTCCATGTATCCTCTCCCCCCTCTGCTCCATCTCCTTCTGCCTCGACAGCCGCACGTGCTCGGGCAATCCCCACCACTCCCGCATGAACTCCTCCTGGGCCTGTGCGACTCTGGCTTTTCGCTCGCGTTCGCGCTGGCGCTCTATTCGTAGGGCGAACCACTCCTCGCGTGCCTCGTCGTGTGCGGATTGTGTGGCGTGCAGCTTCATGCAGCTGTTCATGGAGCGGTGTTCGGCGCGGCAGGCGAAGGAGACGGTGAATGTGCGGCCGAGGGCGCATGCGGCGAATGCTGGGGTTTGTTAGTGGCCTGATGCTGAAGTTGTATTTTGGGGGTGAAGTTGGTGGTGGACGTAGAGGTGGAGGTGGTGGAGGGGGACCTGCCTTTGATCTCGTCGGCGCATTCTTTTCGGACTTTTTGGTAGAATATGTCTCGGACTTGTGCTTCTTGTGATGCGGAGAGAGGTAGAGGGTTGCGAGAGGGGACTCCGAGCTTCTCCTCTGGCACCGGGGGGTTCTGGACGGCCATTGCGGCCATGGGACGAGCGCGCGAGGCTCGGAGTCGTAGTTATCGTAGAGAGAGTTGTCCGGAGGAGTTCGGGGAGAGGTTGTCGTATCGTCGGGGGGTTCGTGGTAGATCGTTGATGGCGAGTGAAGCTATATCGGACGAGAAGCTTGCGGGATCTTGAGATGTGAGCCGATGAGCAAATTATGGCAGAATGTCTGACCGCCTTCCGATTTGGGTTTATCGGGAGATGGATTGCACGAAGACTTCATCGAAGGCATCACCAACTTGATGCATTTGTGCACTTAGATATTTGAGCCATATCCCGTCGTCTTTCCCGAGTATCATGTAGTTCATCAATCCAACAATACTTCACCATACCGGTATCGCTATGACCTACCAACATGTCTTCAATGGAAGCATAAAGTGCCAGCGTGAACGCCCCCACATCCTCAGGCGACACAATAAATAAACTTTGGCCATTGAGTTTCTATTTTGCGGAAATTGTGTTGGAAACTTTCTAGGCATCTTTAGGCAGCATCGCGGGCTTATTGGTGCTGTCTCGGTTGCTGCGACCTCAAGGAACCCGGGCTTGCTTAGATCATCATTGTTTGTTACACTAACATTGAGACTTGCGTAGGTATCACCGTGAATTCAGACAAAGGTTGCGCATAGACTTCGACTCTTGTTTGTAGATCACTTTGCTGTAATGTCAAGGTATGAGTTGAACAGTCTATAAAGACCGTCTTCCTCTCCTCAGGCATTACTTCCATCTTCAGAAGTTCATCAATTCAACTTTCCCCGTCCAATCGCAAACATCTTCATATTACCTAGACATAAACATGGAATCTGCCGTGACAACTTCTCAACCCGTCGGGGACTCTTCTCCCCTCAACGGTCTTCTCTCTGCTGTCTCATCCGCCCTTGACAAGCGCGCTGGCAAAGACATCTTTGCCATCGGAGGCAGTGTTGGCAACGATGGTGACCCGTCCAATGCAACTAGTAACTCTATCACAATCCGTTGGGATAATCAGGGGCGTTGTCGCACTCTCAAACTACCCCTTAACAAGGACCCTGCCGCTCAAGATGCCTTCAACACCTTGTTGGCTGATTGCCAACCGGCAACCTTCGGCATCGGTAGCCAAGAGGTCCTCGATGAAGAGTACAGAAAGGCTGGAAAGATGAACACCGAAGACTTCTGTACCAACTTTAACCCTTACGAACACGGCATCGTCGATACCATCAATCAGGTTCTAGCCCAAGCCAGCGTCACTGATGCCAGAGGCCTCGGTGTCAAAGCCGAGCTTTACAAACTCAACGTAAGCCTCTGCGATTGAACAAAGTCACCCTTACTGAGATTCTCTAGGTATATTCGGGACCTTCTGGCAAATTCAAGCCTCATGTTGACACTCCGCGATCTGATCGCCAGATGGGTTCGCTTGTCGTCAGTCTTCCTGTCGAGCACAAAGGTATGATGCACAAGCCCGCGACTCTGATTCATTGACGCTTAAGGGATTTTAGGGGGACAGCTTGCGGTTAGACATGGAGGTCGTGAGATTAATTTTGCCTGGGCGCCGAAAAGTGCAGACACCATTCAGTGGGCGGCTTTCTTTTCTGACTGCGAACATGAAGTTCTGCAAGTCACCGAAGGTCATCGTGTCACATTAACATACAATCTCTTCTGGACCAACTATGGCCCGGCTTCGATGTCAGATAATCTTCGAGCTCTGGACCAAGAGTCTCTTCACTTCTTCAATGCGCTTGAGAAACTACTTGAGAACAAGCATTTCATGAAAGAGGGTGAACTCACATTTCAGCCCTCCCATTTGTTCACATACTGATAACAGAGTCTAGGCCTCGTCGGATTCTCTTGCACTCACGCATACCCTCATACATCCAAATCATCCACTAACAACCTTCACCACATGCTCAAAGGCATCGACATGGTAGTCTACCAAGCCCTCAAACGCATCCTCGGTACAGCCGAAGTCGCTGCATTGGTAGACGATGAGGAATACAGACACGACGAGCAAGAGTCGATACCAGAGAGGATCGAATGGAAGAAAGAAAACTGGCTGAGGTATCAGCCAGACCAGCCAGAGCCCCAAATCACGGAGGCAGAGCAGGACATCTTGGACAATAAGCTAGCTATCGGTCGCCCCCTGAGACCTGCCGTTTATTTCTGGCATGATTATGACAACAGACTTGACCCAGCTGAAGTCAATGCTCAGTATGGACCTGACTGGCAAACGGACAGGAGGAACTTTTATCCTCGGGAAGACGTCACTTGGTTGAATGGCCCGCCTGGGGAGGATGTTTCGAAAGAACTTGCTGTTGCTTTCATCGCGGTCAGTTTGGAGCATTTCACCCCAATAACAGAGGTACTGACATGAGTTTACAGTACGGAAATGAGCCTGGTATTGACGCTTACTACACTTCGGCCGTCATTGTCGCAAAGGTGGATGGTGTATCCAAGTCAGACGCAGGCACCCAGAGTGGAAGCGTGAGCGATGCAGAGGATTAGCTTTGAGAACATTAACCCTGTCCGATTTTCCACTGAACAGAGGCTCACAAATTTTTCGAGAAGTAAAGTTTATTATGCTAGTCTTCTGTACAAGTTGTGCCTTATGAAATGAAATAGCCTATTCCTCAGCCAAAGTTTTGACATCGGCTTGTGACTCGACGTATCCCTGCCCTTGCTGACTACTCCGTGGCGTGAAAGCCAGAGACGACAAGAGATAAGAAGCAATCGAGAAGGTATAACTCTGCTCTGAAGTATCTGTGGGAGATGACCTCCTCGGTCTCAACTTGCGCTTCTTTGGCGGTGATTTCACAGTCCTCTGCAAAAGCAGCGACCACTGATCCATCGGGACGCCACCTCGATGAAGATGTCGGTCCACATCTTCATGAATAAGCATGAGAAGGATACGGAGAGTGAAGTGCGCCGAGTTTCCAGCTAAGAAAGGGTCGTGGCACGCGACTCCGATTTCCTGAATCATCTCGCCCTTGCTTATCATTTTACCAGTCGGGACATGGAAGACTTCCTCCACAACCTGGGAAGTGTCGATAGTTCTTATGGCGTGGAAACGCACGCCGCAGCTTCTCAAGAACGAGAGACTTTCGTCTCGTCCATGGGTGATGAGGTAGAAACCGTTGTTCTTGATGATAGCTGTGATCTCATTCTCGAAGTCATCCATCGGAACGTACTTCATTCTTCCGAACCGGAACATATCCTCGAACTCGGGAGAGTATTCTTCATCCCCAACGACCCAATGATGAGACTGCACGACGCTGGCTGCTAGGTTGACATTAGGTCTGGGAGGCTTGGCCAACGCATCTCCAAAACGTTCAGTATCAAGGATAGAGATGCCAATCTGGAAGCTATGCACTTTATTATCGTGCATTACAACGTCTGCGACGTCGATAGAAAGGATCTGGAAGCTTGAGTCCTTTCCGTACTGCCATGTTTCGAGGTGTTCGTGCTGTATCCAAGACCAGCGCGATACGCGTTGGGTCTCTATGGCGTATCCCATCACCCACTGAGGGACGAAGAGCTCCGGGAGCTTGAACCAAGAGTGGTCCGATGATTCGTCCGATGATTCTTCCATATTCTTAGTGTACAACATTTCCGATGGTAGTTTAAAACAGTGTGACGATTGTTCGCAGGCCGAGGGTGAACCAAAGAATCGTGGTTGGGGGAATCGTGATGGACAGAAGATCAAGTTTCTATGCGTACAGAGTAGACACTAAGGAGATATTTATAGCAAGAAACAAAAGTTGATGGTTTTGTGTAAAGAGAAGCTTTGCAAAAACGAAAGCCAGTTCCTCAGAGTCATACTGTTTGGCTAGAGAAGCTCCTTCTTTGAGAGTTTAAACTTCACAACAGGCACGAAACCTTCACGATGCAAGCTCCCTTCGAATGAAAAGTAATGCAAGAACTTGAAGGTTTTAGGCACCTAAGTCTGGTTACTGCACGGGAAATACATAACACAAAGAGCTGAGGCGACTGTTCTTGACTGAACATTGAACACTCTAAAGTCCCGCATCGCTCAGACAAGATGATTGAACTACCTATATTGAGTTTCATGACGAGGGCATTTGAGAAAGATTGGACAAAGTTTATGAAGAGAAAAGTATGTGAGTTCTTGACAATGCAAGTTTGTCGCGAGATCAGTCGTCACGCGAAGGTATGCCAAAGTATAAAAAACGTGCAGCGTTTTTATGTTTGATCCGAGTGAAAAGCCACCTGAACTTGCGTTGTTTAGAACTTAACTGATTGCCGTCAAGCAAAGCTCCTCCCAATAGAAGACGGTGGCGAATAAGCTGGCTAGGGAAGGAAAGAAGATTTAGAGGCGGTATCAAAATAAACTTAGCAAAAGGCATCCTAAACTTATCCTAAATTTATGCCAGATTACCTAAATCTTTTTATGATTTAGGATCAAGGTTCTTTTTTTCCTCTTCTTTCCTTTTGGGCTCCTCGGGCTCTGTCACTTTACTGTAAGACCTTTGGCGCTAGACTGCTGCACTTACATACAATATGAGTAAGAATCACTCAATATTGTTATGAGACTCTCCAGGGAGTAGTGTTTGTGGGAAGAGCATTATTCTTGATACGTATATATATTGCGAATAAATTGTCATCAATCGCTACATCATGTATTCTAACTACGACTGTTGGTATAAAACAAGTGTCAAAAAGCCACCGCTGTTATTGGATATATAAAATACTGGCAAAACAGAAACGCAACTCCACGCGCCAAGCGGCCCAGTCATTAATCCCTCCTCACATCATTTACTGCTGGGGATACGCTTGGGGAGGATAAGGCTGAGGCTGAGGCGGCGGCGACATTGAAGCAGGAGGAGGGTGGGTATAGTTCGTCTGGCCATCGAGTTCACTTCCGTAATGCTGAGGAGGAGGCGAAACTGCAGCGGGAGGAGGTGTAGAGTAGTTTGTCTGACCATCAAGTTCGCTTCCTTGAGGTTGAGGAGGCTGTTGGTACTGCTGAGGGGGGTACTGTCCGTAGTTCTGCTGGCCTTGATACTGTTGGTCTTGAGGGGAGTAGGGTGCGGCGGGAGGTGGGTAAGCGCCCTGTTGTTGGTATGGGCTTTGAGCAGGTTGGTAGGGAGAGGGAGTGCCCTGGGGATACTGCTGCTGTTGTTGAGGAGCGAATTGGCCCTGAGTAGGTTGTTGCTGGTATGGCTGTTGGGGAACGCCCTGAGGTTGAACAGGCTGAACCATGGGCTGGCCTTCATTGACCTTGGTCTCCATTTGGTAGTTGTTGTTGGGTGAAGGCGAGGCAGCGAGGTTGACAGCGAAGCGACCTTCCTTGCGACCACGGAGGAACATGACGAGAGTCCAGACGAAAGTGACGATGAAGAGGATCCTAGAAGTCAAATGTCAGTCAACATTGTCATGACTCAAGACTGAGACAACTTACCAAACAAGCGCACCAAGACCCGCGACAGCAGCAAGCATAGCCAAACCACTCTTGAAGAGAATAACATTCTCCCCATCACGCTTAAAGATACTGCAAGTCTTGCTATCCGTGAGACTTCCATCGTCATAACAGCCATAAGCATTAACAGGAATGACGTATTTGGCACGTCTCGCGGCAGTGGCAGCCCAAGCCGCGAGCCAAAGAACCATCATTAATGCATCGAGACTTAGAACGGCGATGATGTGATATGCGTTTTGAAGACTGGGGATTTTCTCTGTGAGGAGGACATATGCGATGACGATCCATGAGATGATTGCCTAGAAGTGTTAGTGTTGTTGAGATGAAGGAATACGAGGAAGGACTTACAATGGCGAGAGATAGAGCTTCTTCATCGAGGGTAGCATCATGCATCAAACGACCACAAAGACCAACAATAATAAGAGAAATGAGGAACTGAAAGCCCCGAATTATGACAATCCAAAGCGGCGTCTGGAGAACATGACCGCCCTCAACCTTTTCCTGAGTTTGCTCCATAGTAACAAGCAGTGTAGGTGACAGTCAAGCCACGAGAAGCAGCCAAGAGATGGGAAGTTGCTAGTGTAAGGGGCCAAGACGAGTGTTCGCTGGGGAGAATGATTTATGGCGCACCCTTTTCTTTTCGGCTCTGGGGGGGAAACACAACAGCCTTATAGGGACCCGTTCAACTTACAAGAAGCCCAAGGCAGATTTCGAGGGACGAGGAACCCTTGCGGATGGCGTCGTTAGCGTACTTCAGCCGCAGTTCAGCTTGCCCGTTCGGGATGCCTTGTTGGCGCCGTTGGGCTCTCTCGGTGGAGGGGGACAAGGCCATGGTTTTCGGACTGGCAAAGAATTGTCCGAGTTTCAAAGCAGTATACGCGTATATCAAGATAATCTTTTAATCTGCTTTTTCTACATAATTACTGTTCAGAAGAGTTCAGCATCGTCGGCAGTTACACGAGTGTTAAGGTCGAGTGCCTTGGAAGTGTTTAGTTTAATTGACAACAAACGAAAACAGGGTCACGACGGTACCACCCTACCTAACACCCCTGCACTACCCAAGGCACGAAAGTGTAAAACATACAAATGCCGTTAAAGGCGGAGTGGCTTGTGGAAATTGAACTTGACAAGTCTGGGCGGTGCGACAAGCCACTTAAAGCTATCGCTCCTTAAAATACTCACTGAGGCGTTTCACTAGAAGGGACGGAGTTTCTAGCTCATTGCTAAGCAAGATGAGATTGATTGACGAGTGATAAGGCTTGAGTTAAGAGAGTGATAAGGCTCGGGTTGAAGAGTAGGCTGCTTCCCAGTTGAGCATGCTGCGCGAGATTTGGTTCGAGGTGCAGATCCCTGTCTGTACGAAGGATTTCGCTAACCAGCCCATGCCGGTGTCGATCACATGGATAAGATCTTCCCGACAAGCTTCTCACTCTCACTCTACCAGGGCGTTTATGTCTCTTGTCGCACAAGCTAGCTTGTCGTAAAGTGTTCAATAAAAGGTGAGATTTGTTCCTCTTTTGAGACATGTAAGACGGGTGAGGCTTGTCTTATTGGAGAGCTCTGATGAGAAAACAGCTGAATGCGGAGAGTGGAGATGGCACACGGGCTGTGCTTGTTCAGCCGTTGGAGCTAATTTGTGGAGGGGCGGAATGGGGTGAGGTTTGGCAGGGAGAGTGCGGAATTGGAGGATGGGGGAGATTGGAGAGGATACGGGGGAGCCACTGGAAGGGCGTATTCAGCAAGATTCAATTAATAATACAGACATTGTAGCAGTGTTCAGGATTACAAGACTGCCTCGCACGATAAAGCTAGAAGGTATGTGGCGGGCATACCGTGAGATGTTGGCATCTTTGAGCCAGGAGGGCCTGGTTCTCCTTGCATCTCAGCCTAGACACCCGCCTGCTACCCGCGCAACCGTGGTCAATCTACAGGGATTCAAGTGAAACAAATCACATCTATTAAGTGTCCGAGAACGATGCTATAATGTAAAGGACTCATACCAAGTCCACTCATGACAAAACGCCTTCACCTGCCGCCCCGCTTCATATGATCCAAGCCATCCCATGCCCAGATATCTTTTTCGCTTTTATTCTCATTCAAAGTCATTCATATCGTCGTCACCATTTCCCTTACTGCTCGTTAGGTCCCTTGATCAGAACCTTGATCGCCTCTCCCTCCTTGACCTTCTTGAAAGCCTCCTCAGCCTGCTTGAACTCAACAACTCCAGTGATGAGCTTCTTGACATCAACCTTGCCAGTAGCGACAAGCTCAACAGCAAGAGGGTAATCACCAGCGCCGTAGCGGAATGATCCACTGGCTGTAGCCTCCTTGATACAGAATGCCATGATGGGGAAGGTAATGTCGGCCTTGCCCATGCCGCCCTGCACGTAGCTACCGCCGTTCTTGAGGACGTGGATAGATGCTTGGATCGAGGGCTCAGCACCGCTGGCGTCAATGACGACGTCAGCGCCTTCGGGGAGATCAGCGAGCTCGCAGATGTTCTTGGCGTTCTCCTCGGGCGCAATGCGCTGAGATGCATAGACGTGGGTGGAGGCAAAGTCCTTGGCGAAGTCGAGCTTGCTCTGGACGATATCGACGCTGACGATCTTGGAGGCGCCGTAGGCCTTTGCGACAGCGGCGCAGAGAAGACCAACGGGTCCAGCGCCCATGACAACGACAGAGTCGCCGGGCTTGACGCGCGCCTGCTTGACGATGTGCACAGCGACAGCGAGAGGCTCAATCAGCGCACCCTCCTGCTGCGAGACATTATCAGGAAGCTTGAAGCAGAAATCCGCAGGCGCAGTCCAGTAGCCGGTCAGAGTTCCATGGTAAGGTGGTGTAGCGGCAAACACCATATCCGGGCAGAGGTTATACTTGCCCGCGAGGCAGTTCTGGCATCGTCGGCAGGGGTAGCCGGGCTCGAGAGCGACGCGGTCGCCGACCTTGAGGGTCTTGACCTTGGAGCCTACCTCGACGATGGTGCCGGCGGACTCGTGGCCTAGAACCATGGGGTCCTCGACGACGAACTTGCCGATGGAGCCGTGGACCCAGTAGTGCACGTCGGAGCCGCAGATGCCGGTGTAGTTGACGGCGACGAGGACATCGTGGGGGCTCGAGAGGGTGGGCTTGGGGCGCTCCTCGAAGGAGACGTCGTTGGGCTTGTTGAGGACGAAGGAGAGGTTCTGGGGGTTGTTAGTGAGACGTCATGAGGGGCCATGATGGCGGGGTATGAGGTGAGGGTAAGACATACGCTGGCCATTTTTGCTGTTATTTGGTGAGTGATTGTGAGAAATTTAGAGTTGAGAGACGTGAGTTGAGATGAAGAGGAGGAATTGAGTCGCGTGTCGTGGGATGATTAAGTAGGTTCGTCACTCGTAGCTCAAAGTGGGATGTCCGTCCTGTCTTATATGGATCACAGTGGAGTTCAAACAACACCGTCACTATCACCAAGCGCAATTGCAATAATAGCCTGAACAACAAAATCTCTGTAGACTACAATTTAAAAAAATTCAGATCATGGCCTAAATCTGCTGATGAGGGCAGCGGCTCATATACCCCAACCTCATCACATGGTCCCTCAAACATACCTACAGTAGCCAAATACCCGTCATGATGGTTACACCCCCACGGTTTTTACCCTCGCCAATCAAGAAGCCATGATATCGAGACCACAAGACCCGACAGGATTCTCTCTAAATATGGGGTGCTTGTCATGACGGGAGCGCTTGAGGTTCTGATGGGCACTTTAACCAGAGCATTTAACCGCGCGAATGGGAGGGGAGGAATTGGTGGAGTGGGATCCGTCGGTGAGAATTAGACCGGGAAAGCTCCAAGGCTATTTTATAGCTGTGAAGCTAGAGCCTAGAGATCAGTGGATATGGGCATGGCATTGTTGGATGATCAGTCAAGAGAGAAGGGCTGTGGTTCTCAGATCATTGGCTCAGATCATGATAGCATTGCATAGCTTGGCTACCGGCTCATTCCCGCAGGCTTCCGGGCTTGCATCCGGAGCTTGGAGCAGTCACTTGACCATCATTCTCACCTTTAAAAATAATATACTAGCCCGGCAGGTGTTTAGCTTGATGGTCCGGTGTAATCTGTGTTCCTGCGTCAGCTTCTCGATCAGAATGCCGCTGCCGGCGCGGAGCTGCGGCTTTGGGAATAGCGTCCGGGTGGTGGATCCGGCCCGGAGCGGGGAGTCTCGGCGATGTGCGATGGGCAACATTAGCCGGTCTCCGCTGAGTGAATGAGTATGGGAATCCGTCAAGGCATACGATCTTAGGGAGGAATTGACACATGTTCTTTGATCCTGTCACATTGCGTTGCGGTTCTCAGCGGCATTAAAGTCCAGGATCTCAACGGTCGCAACACCTTCGGTAATGTGCGAGATGGTCGGAAAGAGGGCTTGCAACGAAGCTCTTCACGGCCGCAAGATTAGACATCATCACATAAAACATCATATGCTGTTCAGGAAATGAAGCGTCAATATTGACCGATCTATTGCCACCACTCTCGCGCTATCATACAACAGTCTCATCAGTTACAAGCATCCCAGCATCAACCAGTCCCTCTTCCCCATCTATTAGTTGAGGTTATAGTGCTCCTCCTGGTGACTAACAGAAGAGTGTCTCTTAGTCGTGCTCTCATGAGGATAGTCATGCTCAATGATAGGCTCTCCAAGATGCTCTCTAAGAGCAGAAGGAGGAGCACGGGTAGCGTCAAGAGTAGCGCCGGGAGACTTGTGCATGTCGTTCTGGTAAGACTCTGTGTTTCTTAAGACAATGTTAGCATATAGCACTATTGTGCATTCAATGAGTAAACTTACGAAGGCTTTGACTGTGTTGAGGGAACGCCAGGAACGTTCTCTACCAAAGAGTTGATCCTGTCGCCTGTGCGGACACCCTCGGTCTGCTGGTTCTGGTTGCTTGTTGCGTCAAGGGGAGACACGTGGGAGTTGGAGCCAAGTTCTCGCTGGTTCTGGTTGGTGTTGTTGAAGGTGTTGTTGAAAGACTCAGCGTTGTTTGAGCTGGTGTTGTATGTCTCGCGGAGAGAACCACTGTTGTGAGACTCTTGGTGAGAGCCAGTGTTACTATTCTCAGTGTTGGAGGAGACCAGTGTCTCCTTGATCTTGTTCATAAGGTCGGCCATTTTGTTCAGGTACTGGGCGTAAATGTTTAGTGTAAATAGAGTAGTCTTCTTAGTCAAGTGAAGCAAAACTTTGATGTAGACTGATGGATCTAATGGCAAGACTTCCAGCGGACACCTCTCTTATATACATCCCATCTTCGCCTCTTACCCCCATCCCCTCACCACTTCCATCATTCTTCCCTAATCAATCATCGGCATGAAAGCCTCTCATTCGACAGCTCGGCTGCTGCGTCATGTCGAAATCGTCATGACGTCGAGTGATCGGCAGAGGCTCCATCACAACGCGATAAGCATATTCCAAACCCTAAAATTAGCGCTCCGTTCTCTTGGTTTTTGTTCCTGGGGCTTGTTGATAATTGCCCGATTCTTCTTCGGGTGACATTGGCCAAGCCTTTTTGGTTGTGCTAAGAACCCTGGTTCGGAAGACATCATCCGTGGGGCTAGAATCTTTCCGCGGATGCATCGCTAAGATACGGTCTTTATCAGGGTATGAGAGGCATTCGGTTTGAGTATTACGTAGATGGGATTATTGCTCCTCAGGAGCCGGGAGTGAGAAGCTTGTTTGGTCGTCAATGTGTCCCACGTAAGCTCAGGTACAGATCATGATCGAGATGGATGGTCGAAGTGGTTGCACGGCAGTCACATGTAATGGCGCAATCATCAAGGCGACTAATCAACGATCTCAATTCAACGACTGCTTACACACTGTCATACCAACAGATAATCACCTCTTATACACCATCCAGTACCCAGCTCCCAAAGCAGCAACCGCCCCAGCCCACGGCATAACAACCATCACAGCAGCAATAAGATTACTCTTTGCCTTCTCCTTCACAATCCTCCGTAGTTCCGCTGCCTCATTAACCCAAGGAAACTCCTTCTCCGGCACAGGCTTACCCAGAAATTCGCAAATAGGCTCCCAGCCTTGCCCCATGCGATACTCCAGCAGCTGCTCCTCGGGCACCATCTCTCGAATAACGCGATGATGGCGATTGTATGTTTCTCTTGCGTTCTTGCGAGCTTCTTCAACAGTATCTGCTTGGAAAAGTCCTAGCATTTGCTTTCGCGCCGCGGGACCTGCTCTAGACCCAAGAAGCGGCTCAACGAAATTGATGGAGAATTCTGCGATTGGGTTCCAGAGTTGTTTGAGAATACCTTCATCAACGCTCTTGAACCAAGGCTCGTAATCTCGAATCACGAGGATGACTTTAGCTTCGGGGTAGGTCTCTATGAGGCGCGGTGCGTAGATAGATGCTACATCGGTGGTGGCCTCACATTCTCCCCAGATCTCATCCCACTGTTCACGAGTAAAGGGTTTTCCAGTGTACGTCGGAAGATTTGGAAATGACGCGTCTGTGGCGCGCTCGAGCTTCTTCCAAGCTTCTTTGTCGTCGAGGATTTTGAGGCCGTGGAATACGTCTTTGTAGCCGAGAACAGTGAGGGCTTCGGCCATGGACGCTGTGCCTGTGCGGGGGAGGCCGAGACAGAGTACTTTCATGTCTCGCTTTGGTTTGGGAGGTGTTGTGTTTGACATTTTGGGTGATTGATAGGTGTGAAAAGGTTTGAGTTATTTGGGCTTTGGCTTGAAGATATTGATCTTCAGACCGCAAAATGCAAGTGCTTACCACGCGTCACGCTAACGCAGCAGCGTAGGATTTCACATTGAAGGTTCAGGTTGGAAGTTACTATGAAACACGACTTTAACGGTCAGTCCAATTGCATCTCAATTCAATTAGACCAATGGACAGCTTTGTGATTGATGATGCATTTGTTAGCGGCTGAGGCTCATCTCCCTCACACCACCTCCGAGCATCCGAGACGGAATTCCGTTCCACTTCTAACATGCATCACATTAAACACAATCACTTCAAACACAGATTGGTGAGTCACTTGGGACCAATTGACCATGATTTAACATTTGACTTCATTAAAGAACTATTTCCGCTTATGCATAGGTAATCTCAAGAGATCTGGAATATCCATCCATGATCCTCTTCATCCTCTCCTCATTACAGCCAACGGCGTCCTCTGTGGTTCATTTTGGGTTTCCTCCGGTAGCGAGCTCATCGGCTCAGTCATTTCCTCCTTGTCCACCTTTTTCTTGAACCCTTCCACGTTCCGTTGTTTGCACCGTTTTGAGTTTTGGGGCTATCTACCTCTTCATTGGCAGAATTATAGCAAAGAACTTGTTCCCTTTCCTAGGATTTTTCGTTCACGCCTTCTTCTCGGCGTTGTTGCGTTGAGCAGCAGCTTGCGCGTCGATCTTCTCAGAGTCGTGACGCACGCTGGCTTCGCTGGAGTCGGGGGTGAGATACTCGCCGAAGGTGCGCTGCTCAAGATCCATGTCCTTCCACTCGACGCCCTGGTTCTTGCGGGCTTGACGGCGGAAGTACACGCGCTTGGCGAACTTCCAGGCCTCGATGCCGCCGAAGAAGAGACCGGCGGCGATGAAGACGATGGCCCACTCCCAGGTGATGCCCTTGTGCTTGAAGACGGTGTCGCTGATGACGGGGATGTACTGGATGGGGAAGAGGGTGACGAAGCCGAGCATGATGGCCCAGAAGAGGAACTGGTTGCGCCAGACGTCGTGCATCCACTGGGTGAAGTAGAGCTTGGAGCCGGGCTGCATGCGGAAGAAAGATCGGCGCTTGTCAATCATCTCCCAGGCGAGGAAGAGTGAGAACCAGGTGAGACAGGCAAAGGTGGTGGCACGGGCCTTGAAGACAGTCTCACAGCTATCGCTGTAGTTATCGTTACAGTCCTCGCCGAGCTCACCGTTGCCGAAAGCATATAGGCGGAGGACGAAGGCGCTGAGGCAGAGAGCTGCGATCCAGAGACCGTAGACACACATATCGATGATGAACTCGAGGGAGAAAACACCAGTCTTGAGAGAAATCGGGGGTCGGCGAAGAATGCCAGCGACAGCGCGCTCAAATCCGAGACCCATGTCGGGAAGACCAGAAGTCATCATGATGATCCACATGATCTGGACGGGAGCGATAGGGAAGACGGAGAGACCAGTCTTATCCTTGAAGACAAGACCGACGAGAAGGACGACAGCTTGGGCGACATTGGTGGCCAGCACGTGGAGGATGAACTTCTGGATGTTGTCAAAGATACGGCGACCTTCCTCGATGGCGGCGACGATAGATGCGAAGTTGTCGTCGCTGAGAACGATATCGGAAGCATCCTTTGCGACGTCGGAACCGGCTTGACCCATGGCAATACCAACGTCGGCACGGCGGAGAGAGGGGGAGTCGTTAACACCATCACCAGTCTGACTAGTTAGCATGATAGATTAGAAAAGAGAGGGTAAGAACATACCATAGCGCAGAACTTGTCCCGGCGGTGCAGGGCTTCAATCATGCGGACCTTGGTCTGAGGAGCACATCGGGCAATAACAAGAGGGAGGAAAGGAAGCTGGTCGACTTCATCATCGGTAAGACCATCGAAAGTCGTAGCAGTCATAACCATAGTAGCAGCAGTGTCCTCGGCAACGAGATCCATACGGGTAGGCAGGATACCGACCTCAATGGCAATAGCCTTGGCGGTCTCGGGGTGATCACCAGTAAGCATGTGGACAGAAATACCAGCCTCGTGACACTCTCGGACAGCGGGAGCGGACTCGGGACGGGGAGGATCATAAAGACCAACGAGACCACGGAAGACGAGATCGCACTCAACAGTGGTGCGGTCAATCTCATCACCCTTCTTCATGTCGACGTTGTAGGGCTTGGAAGCAAGAGCGAGGACACGGAGACCCATCCCAGCGAAAGACTCCATGTTACGGAGGATCTGCTCACGGAACTCATCGGTGATGGGGACTTGCTCCTCGTTATCCTCAGGGCAGTATGTAGCACAGGCACCAATGACACGCTCGACAGCACCCTTGGTGAAAGCGAAGAGCTGGCTGGTTCGGTTATCCTTCATGATGACGGACATGCGCTTGACATCAGAGTCGAAAGGAAGCTCGGCGATCTCACTGTACTGGTTGGCAGCGTCGTGGCTGGTAAGACGGAGACGGTTCCAGTCGAAACGAGAGGCAAGGACCTGGATGGCGATCTCGGTGGGATCACCGCGGGCGTGCCATTCACCGTTCTTCTCGTTGACGGTGGCAAGGTTGGCGAGAGAAGCAACTTCGAGGAACTTGACGAGAGAAGACTTGGACTGGTTGAGGAGCTCGCTGATGGGAGTGAGAGAACCACATTCGTCACCACCCTGCTTGAGGGGAAGCTCGTGGGGCTGGCTGCGAGACCAGCGCATGTCACCAAGGGTAGGGTTGAAAGGCTCGGTGGTGTTCTCGATGAGATAAGTTCCCTTTCCAGGAGTCCAGGCTCCACGGGCGACCATCTTACCTTGGGTGAGAGTACCAGTCTTGTCAGAGCAAATGTCGGTAACAGCACCGAGAGCCTCAAGAGACTTGAGGTTACGAACAATAACGTTTCGCTCAACCATGCGCTTGGTACCAGCAGCCATGGTGATAGTCAAGACAACGACCAAACTAGCGGGAATCATGGACAGACCAGTAGCAACGGCGTAGATAATAACCTGCTGGGAGGCATCGAAGTCGTTGGCAGCAAGGACGATAATAGCACAGATGACGGCAGTGCCGAAGAGGTAGATTGCCAGACGGGAGAGCTTCTTCTGCAGAGGTGTGCCGACGTTGACACCGAGGAAACGGCCAACAGCGTCGGTGAAGGTGAGAGTGTAGGCTTCGAGATATCGGTGAGGCTTGGCGGAACCATCGGCCTTGCGCTTCACGGGACGGACCTTGCTGTCCTTCTTTCGGAGGGCAGCTGCGATAGCACCAATTTCAGTGCTGGTGCCGGTAGCGAAGACGATACCCTTGGCACGACCCTTTGTGACGGTGGAAGAGCTGTAGGCGACGTTGATACGGTCACCAGGTCCGGTGTTGTCTTCAAAGACCTCATCCTCATTCTTTCGAACGGGGAGAGACTCACCAGTCAACATGGCCTCATCAGTCTCAAAGTTAACAGCCTCAATAAGTCTACTCAAATTAGTAAACACCCCAGTATAAGTGCCAGGTATGGACTACTCACCGAACATCAGCAGGGATCGTATCTCCGGTCTTGATTTCCACAAGATCACCGGGAACGACCTCAACAGAGGGAACCACCTTGGAGTCTCCATCGCGCACAACACTAGCAGTGGGAGAAGACATGGACCGCAGAGAGTCCATGGTCTTCTCGGCAGAGTACTCCTGGAAGAAACCGACAGTGACATTGAGACCAATGATGAAGGCGACGACACCACCCTCGATCCACGACTTGATACCGAAAGAAACAGCCATGGCGAGAATAAGCACCTTGGCAGACGTCAGTAATCATCGACATAGCGTCGGGCAGGGGTGTGAGCAGGTGGGTTGGGGGACCAAAGAACGACGGGCTGCCTAATCAGGTAATATGCAGTCGAGTGGCGCGAGAAGAAAAAATAGTTCAGCCATCGAGATATGCTTAAACCATTAAACTTTGGAGGTGGGGGCTAAGAAGGGGAGGGGACTGGGCTGTTTTTTTGAACTCACCAGCGTCATGGCGTTAGCAACCTGAGCGATGATGATCTTGAGGGGCTGAACGCCATCAGCTTCGCCGAGATCGTTGTTGCCAAACTTCTCATGTCGTTGTTTAGCTTCAGCCTCGGTGAGACCGCTGAGGGTATCAGTCTTGAGCTCCTCGACGACCTGATTAAACGTCAAGGCGTGAGCGGGACGGCTCATGGGCTCGTTGCTCTGGCCAGAGACATGGTTGTCGACAGAGTCGTCCTTCTTAGCCATGGTTGCAAGTCGAAAAAGCTAGCAGTTCGCCAGCGTTGCTTATGTTGTTGTTATATATATATCGACTCGGTGCTGGTATACATGAGTTGAGAGAGAGAAGAAGAAAAAGACCCTTAAGCCTATGTCTGGGGATTCCTGTAAGATGAATTTGCAGGAAGCCTTTCGTCTGGCGTCGGAAAGGGCGTTTTGTTTGGAGATCTAAGTGAAGAGATCCTTGGGGAGAAAGGGAAGAGAGGAACGAGAATTGCATCGTGCGGGGAGATGGGGAAGGTCTTATAGACGTCTGTCCCATCGTCGACGACAGACAGAGCAAAGCAGTCAATGCTTATCTCGCCAGAGTCTTGGCTCAAGTCACTACTATCTGGGTTGAGAGATGGATTTCACATCTTTTCTCCACATGGGCCAAGAGGCATTACCCAATTTTTCCTTCTCTGCGGTGCAGTTGCTCTGTTCCAAAGGCGGGGAGGCATTGGGATTGGGCATTCTGTGAGAGTCTTGGCGATGATACGAAACCTTGGTTTGTTGTTGTGTAGGTAGTGTTGAGAGTATAGTGTACGCCCCCCGGCCTTGTCCGACGAGTCCACTCCGCCCCGGGGGGAGGGGTCCCCACTGCTGAGAGAGTGGTGAGGGCGCCGTTCTGTACGGTAGGTTCAAGAGGCGTCGGCACGTCATTTGGAGATGCCTACCAAGCATCCTGTGACGCGGCGTGGCGGGCTCGGCATCAATTGGCCTTCCTGAGTGGGCGACCTGAGGCTTGGTATTCTTGGGAGACAAGGGTTAAAAAAAGAAGAACCATACCAGTATCTTCACTAAGAATACTAGGTTCAGAATAAACCCGAACTCGAATTGCCTTGGAAGAGGGGACTCAAATAGCGGTAATCACAAAGATATCGTCAGTGCTGTCGGGGGTTTGCAGTGTCAGAGCCTTGTTTGAAGCCTTGCTCGTTTGTCACCTGGTGAGGCTCTCGTGAGGCTTTCAGGGACCCCTCCATTTCTTCCCAGTGCCGTCACCGACGGTGGATACACGCTGTAACCGAGTTCAGTTCACTGCATTTTCAGTGCCTATGGCCCCCTAACCTAGAACCGATGTTAGACGAGTGCCCTGTCCTACCTAAAGCTACCCCCCTCCCCCTCTTTTTTTCCCTCCCTCGCCCATGACACACACCAATTGATTCAACTCTGTAATGTGGTCTGCTTCGGTGGTATTTTCTTCTCGACGAGGAAGGATCAGTATTGGCATTTTCTGGGCATACATAATTTCTGCCCGCCAAGTCGTCACGTCATTGGGTCGTGGGCAATCAGCACCGTCAACCTGGGCTCCGTTTTATTGCTTTGTTCTTGTGGCCTGTTTTTCTGTATCTGCACGTTGGGTGATGTCGTAGCTGTAGGCATCAATCGAGTTCATCTGAGAGGCAATACTCCATATCTCACCTGCGACAGAAAGAAACGGGGCCGGGTATGAGCTGATAGTTCGTCTTTCAGCTCGTGTTGTTGCGGCCCGGATTTACATCACGGAGGTCCGAGACTGCACGGGCACGGAGCTGTTAATCCACATGCTGAAGCTGCCTGTTATGTTACTGGCCAGTCTCGTGACTTGGAACCATGGAGATCTTGGGGTTCAAGATCAGATCTTGAGATATGTTTGGCCGAGACGAACAAGCTGCTCAACTCGTTACGCAACTTTGCTTAGCTTATCCCCTTTGAGAAAACTCCCTCGCAAATCTTCGCCAAGGATGAGGTGCAGGCACTGCCCCCCTTGGCAGAGGAACTTGATGGTGTTAGTCACGGTCTCTTATCTTTGCCCAAAGTCTGGAGGACGCCTTAGCTAGCCCAAGTACCTCGATGTTTAGCGTTTCCAGATAAACAGGGGCCCAACACGCGTGATGCTAGTGCACTAACGATAACGACACCAATCTCGGTGGCTTTTGCCACTGATCCTTATCTCTCAGCTGTCAAGCCAGTATCCGCCACGTGACCGGCTTCCACTGCTTCTAGAAGCCATCCCGGCATGCGAGTACATGGTACGTAATCCGTCCTCCACCAGATCAGCCAGGATTCTCCTCCAACGTGACAATAAGCTTAAATCATCGGCATGTTTTTATTTGAAGCCCAGGTCCACTAATCCTGGTACACAATCTCCCTCAGAAAATCTCTGCGCTATTCCTTTTAGCCTCATTCCAACAGCGCGTCGAGCGACGAATGAGATGTCCTAGAGCCTGCGCGTTGCATTGCGATTACATACAATTTCTCAAGCAGATACAATGCCAATTCTCTGCGACTCACGCGCATACATAAACTGGCCCTCCCTTGTCTCCGTTTTCTTACTAATGGACCCAGCCGTAAAATAGACGGTAAAGAAACATGGCCGTCGATCGTTACCTCTCGCAGGCCAAAAGAGACGCCGGACGCGGAGACGCTGACGCCTGACTATGGTGAACTACCAAGGCGGGAACGAGAGAAGCGCCGTATGCCGCAGCAAGAACGGGGAATTAGGATTCCCTCTCGATCCACTCTAGACGACACTTTGTCCTCACAGAAACGGGGCGCTTACGCCTAGCACAAACCCATGCGAGGCTCCCACGGGAAGAAGAGAAAAATAAACGGGGTTTCACTCACTCTCCTGCTGCCATTGGATCCGTTGCCTCCGGGTGTTGTCTCGGGGCGGACACAGCGGGGGCGTCAACCTCCCCACGGAGGCGCCCCGGTCTCCAGGCGGAGATGTTGTCTTCTTTTCTTTTCTCCTGAGAGAGCGGGGGATTTAACCCGGATGTGTCGGTCTCGCAACACTTCGCTGCGGACGTGAGACAAATGTGTGGGGGGGTTGCTTCGCTGAGGAATCGCAGCACCGTTGATGGGGAACAATATACCCGGACTTGTGTATCTCCGTACGGAAAGAAAAAAGTAATTCTGCTGCAGGTCCCGCGGCATGCAGCTTTTAACTTGCTCACCAACCATTGAGTGGCTAGTATAGTTGCCGTTATTGCCGGAGAACATACAGACTGCAGCTCTTATAAGCTATTGAACTATTAATGGGATCATGAACGGACTTCGGCGTAAACATCGTGATGCTCGGTCTTTCTTGTCGCGGGAACGGCGGCCAACGTGACCAAAAACCTGGGGACCCGGCGCCGGAGGTCTCTGAGCAGGAATTAGCAGTGTCTCCAGGCACGGACATGAACATCGGCCGGGGAGTTTGCGAAATGCCTTGATACACGGCAGATGGGTACGCTCGGGCTTCGGCGATCATCTCAACAAAACATCGGAGCACCATTGCGGCTCATCCTCAGAAGCAGAAAGCCGAGCCTCTTTCTTGCGAGCCATTCAGAACCGCGTCTGTCTCTGTGAAACAATAAGACTTCATCGTTATCAAACCGCAGGGGACTACCAAGAACTTGGCGATATGGAACTTGGCCGAAAAGCTCTCAAGTCCACCGGGTGATAATATGCCATCGTACCATAATTCGAAGGAACTGTGTCTTGGCTTTTCAAGAGCCCTGGCATAAGCGCCAGATTTCCCCAGGCTTCCACGATGGCTTGCGAGAACTCTGGGGTGAACCATTCAAGTGATGAGAGCTTCAGCCATGTCGACGCAGCCAAGCCTTTGGGTAATGGATGCGGTCTAGGCCTCTAGAATTGAAGGCCTCGAAATATGCGACGCTCTCGAGCCTCTTTTTTTCTTTCTTTTTAATTCTCCATGGACGATCCTTGTGGGGGTTACAGATAGTGTTTGGGGACGAAAATTGAGCGGATACAGTTGAGATATCGGTCGGGCCTTTTCGGTGCTTTATCTCGCTGGTGCAACGGATTGAGATTTAGATCTATCTGCTACATGGAGACGGATCTATACTGTCCCGTATGCTATCTTTATTTGTTACGCGTATCGTGGTGAGTTACAGAGTACGAGGTTAAAAAAACAACAACTACAGGGTACGGTCCACCCACCATCTCGAACTTGAGATGGATGTCTGAAGCCAAGTCAATACAAGGCGCCAAGTTGATCACCAAAAAGCTTCTCAACACGTGTAGCCACGATACAAGACGCCCTCGCGGCCATCCACGATTCCTCTGTGACAATATTTCGCTGCAAGAGGATCAAAACGTGCATGCTGCAGCAAGAGCAAAAAGGAAAGGGAACACGAGAACAAACGGCAGCGGAAACGGACACGCCCCTACAGTGCAGTTCAGTGCAGTTCAGTACTGGAGCGGAACGGTCAGCGGCCCCACAGGCGTCTCATTGCCAAGCTGAGTGGTGTTTGGGTGAGGCAGGGTTGTCGTGGGGCGGCGGAGTGGGGAGTGGGCTTGGGCGGAGCCACTCGTAGCGAAGAGGTCGACAGAGGAGGACACGTGCCCTCCGCTGAAGGGAACCCCGGAGCGGACGGCGTCACATCAGGAGAGAGAGTTTGGTCTGGGGGAGGAAGAGAGAGGTTGGGACAACTTCAGTTCGAGAGGGACATGTCACTCCTGCTTGACATTGTTCATCCCATTACTTAACTCCCCGCGTCGTGCTTCTCGCCAAGTCCATCCTAGAGCGAAGAAGCATTTGACAAGACCCTTGGCTTGAGACAGGTCGTAATACGACAGCTATCCGCGGACCAAGTGGTCGGTTATATCGCAGGCAGACAGGCAAAAAGCAAAGACAAAAGCCGAGTGTCCGGTCCACGCCGAAGAAAGTGAGCAGATATTCAAGTCTCGATTGCGATATCTGTTCATTGCGAAGAGGCGAGATTGTGTTGAACTTGGCGACGGCACGACGTCACAATCTTACAGCCCGCAACTAAATGTCCGAAGGACACAATCAAGCACACAGGCAGAATCCTGCTAAGCGATCGATGATGACCTCGGATCACAGACTCATCGACCGGATGGAAGGGACATGCATGCTTGCAACCAGGACCTCAATAAACGCTCATTATGACAAGAAAGCCAAGAGCGACAAGACCTCGTTCTGTGGCACACCATGCGTTGCTTGAGTCGATGACCATCGCTGGAGGCGAAAACGCCCAGGCCGCCAAGATAAAGGCAATCAGACCCCAAACAAGAGACCAACGGCTCGAATATTTTCGTGTTAATCCTTGCTCGACAAACTGTCAACGTGCAGGATTTCTCCTTCAGCCTGATCGACAGCCACCATCTTGAGTCAAATTCGCCAATGGCGAGATACAGAATAAAACGCACGCGACCATATTCAGAAAAGAGAACTTCTCTTGGATGCACGAGGGGGAGATAAAGGGCCCCTCCCCCGCCTGAGTGATCCTCTTGGCGCTCAACTCAACTTCACTTCGGTCTCCCGAGTTTAATGCATCCGGGAGGCGGTCCCGGTTGTTGTTGGTATTACCTATCGGACAAGGGTGAGTGAGCTAATCTTGACAATTAGAAACTCTGTTTATTAGTTATCGCAGTTAAGCTGAAGCTTGGCGTGAACTTTGCCTGACTAGGTGATGCACGGTTGAGAAGGTAATGTAGGTTGCGATAACGTTAACGTCGTTAATTAACATAGCTCAGAAACAAAAACCCAATTCGCCAATCCCCAACACCTTTAAACACTCAAGTCTTATTAGACCTTGGCCATATGATGAAGACAGCACTTCCAATCCCCTCCAGGTCCCTGTCGAAAGACACTATGGCACCAAGCCTCCGTCGCCATCATCTCCCCGTTCTGGAGCTTCCACGCAGTGACGCGGTAGTTGAGCGCCGAGGCCATGAGGTCGATCTCTACAAACTCAGGCTCGTCGTGGATCTTGTACGCCGTCCAGGGCTCGTACCCATCCTCCATGTACTCGTCCAGGGAGGGCTCGGTGCGGGGTGAGTACACCTTCTGGTCTGGTTCGCAGAGGACGGCGTCTTTGGTGATGTATTTGCGCATCACCTCTGGCTTCTCGGAGGTCAGGGCGCGCCAGAGAAGGGCGGAGGCGTCGAGGGTGCCTTCTTTGTTGCGGAACTTGATTGTGCCTTTCTTTGGTTCGCCCATTTTGATGGTGTTGATGAGAGGTTGTAGCTTGTAGTTTGGTGAGGTGAGGTGGGAGATAAGGTGAGTGAGTTGATTGAGATAAGATTCACAGTTGAAGAAGACGATGGGAATAAGTGATATGAGGATTTCCCCTCTTGAATTGACGTAGATATTGGTATTTCTTGAATCTGCATCTTGTAAAAACCTGGCATCGTCGGATCCCTGCTTATCCTGACGTCAGAGCCGCGCAAACCCTCAAAGCAGGATCAGGATATTCCCGACATCCAATTGCAAGAACTCAGTAACAGGTTATTCAATTCCATTTCACATGTTTTCTCTATTCTTGCTTTTGCTTTTTTGTTGTTTCTAGAAGATTGTCTCACTTCATGCCCGTCATCGCACTGCAGTCTTGGCGTTGAGAACAGACACCACCACGTTTCTCCGCCATTCGATATCGTGATTTACGGTCTATTCTTGGATGGGAAGGTGTTCGCTTTTCAACAAACTTTAGTTCAACGATAGACTCGTTGCCAAGAAGGCCTTGCAAAGGACTAGACTTTGGAGAGGGGAAAAGTGGATGTGACGTCAAACGAGGGAAGACCCTGTGAGTGAGATTGTTGATAATACTTCAGTTTATTTGATTCATCATGTCGTGACTCGTTACAACTTTCGTCAAAAACTAAATACAATATTTTCCCACGGTTCTTGTTATACCCAAGCAACCTATACACTATTCAGACTAACCGTGTCTTTTTTTCCTCCATCTACGCCAATTCTGTAGCATGAGAGAAAAGGGAAAGCAAAATTGCGTCGTGGAGGATTTGTCTATAGACAAACACAAGAAAAAAAAACAATTTGTTCGTCGAGAACGTAAAACTTTAGTGAAATCGCTCCTTGATGTACACCATGGCTGCGAATCCAGCGCAGCACTTTGTGCTCATCTCATGCTTGCACCACGGACACTTCACCGTCATGGTAACGCTCCCCGCAAAATCCGTTGAGCCAGCGCTCAGCACACCGTCCGGGTTGGACATGGCTTCGTAGAGCCTGCTTGGCATATCGTGGTAGCGCATGCAAGCGCAGCACTCGACGAACATCTTGGCGCTTGGTTCGCCGTGGTGCAGATGCTCCAGGTTCGATTGCCGACGGAGCGTCTTGATTGCCGCTTCGGGGTCAGAGACGGTCGCTCTATGGCCGCTCTGGACGGAGCGCAGATGTCCTTTGCTTCGGGGCTTGTGCTTTAGAGGCGGGTATGTGGGTGTTGAGGCGAAGCTTGTCTCGTCGGAGGAGACGGGTGTTCGGCGGTTGCGGAGGTTGGCGTTTGAGAAGGCTTCCATTACTCTGTTGGCGGCTTCTTGGATGGGGTCGATTTCTGGGTCGGAGGGGTTGGTGTCGAAACGGTCGATGGGTGCCATTTGGGGGGAGTTTGTGTAGGACCAGTAGGGACTGACGGGGCCGGCGGTTGCGTGCATTGAGGGCTTGATGGTTGCGATGCTGGGAGAGTGGCCCATTTCGGATTGGGGAGGGGATGTGTGTGGTGTGCTCATGGGGGATACAGTTTGGATACCATCCGAGTATGAGGACTCTGATGAGCTTGTCGTAGGGCGACGACCGATAGGTGAGCGTGTAGTCCCTGGGGCGAGATGCTTCACCGGAGCGTGAACGTGCTGAGTGCGAATGGGGGCATCATTAGCACCAGCCAATCCCTTCGACACAGGCAAATCCGTCTTTGGCGGCACAGGCGGTCCGACAGAGGATGCAGTGCTCGTTTTGGAAGAACTACTCATCGTCGACGAAACCGAGTTCTGCGCTGAGTGACCTCTGCTGAACGCACTCTTGGCAGCATCCTTAAGCTTCCATTTCGTGGGCACAGCGGGTTCTGAATCAGCAGTTATTGGCTTCGGTCGCACGCCCGGCGAAGTCTGTTCATAACGGATGCTCGGGGGGTTATGTCGGAACAATTTGTCCTTGGACTTTGATGACTCTACCGGAGCGCTCTTGGCTTCATCGGACGCTGGTTGGGAGTTGTTGAGTCGTGTTAGGAGTGTGAGAGATCCTCGCTTTGAGCTTCTTCGGGGTGGAGGTGGAGGGATGGAGAGGCCTGATGCTGTTGATGAGCGTCGGGCTTGGCCTTGGGGTTGTGTTGGGTTTGTTATTGGGGGTCTAGAGACGGTGATGGTATCTTGCTGGGCAGGTTTCTCTGTGTCTTTGGCCTTGGCGGCTTGTTTCATGCTCTGGTTTGAAGAGCGAGGGGTGACGGATTGTTCGCTTCCATCTTCCTTCTTGATGTAAAGACCGCCTCGTCTGTTCAGACCTTGCGCTTTGTTGTACAGGATCTCGCTGTCGGGTGTGGTAGCGGTGTTCTGATCACCCTCATCGTCCGTGTCAGCGACTGCGCAGTCATCACTGACAGAACCACGTCGAGCTCTAGCGCTCCACAGGTAAATGTTGACTGAACCCCTTCGACTAGGCGACTTGGCCGGTTTCGATTGACCCCTCGCTCCAGATGTGTTGATCGAGATAGGCGGATATGCTCTTCGTTTGGCATCTTCCTCTTTCTGCTGGGGATTGACCTTGAGAGGTGTGAATGACCCATGGCCGAGGAACGACTTTCGCATGGCGGGGTGAACTCTGCTGTCGCCCTTGGCTTGATCCTCGAGGACCTTCTGGTGGAAGTCGTCCTTTTTCTTCTCAAGCTTCTTACCGCCCAAGAACCCGGTAGGGCTGGTCTCGTCGAACGAAGCACGCTTAATCTCGAAGGATTTGCGGAAGATGGAGGTAAGCGAGCTGGAGCGACTGCGTCTGGGCTCTTCGGGATCGTCGTTGTTTCTACCAATCGAGAATCCCAATAAGCTCGACGAGCGAGATCGTCGCTTCTGTGTTGTTTGAGGCGGCACAGTTGTGCTGAGTCCTTGAGTTTGAAGAGACGGAGGCGGCGGTTTAGGTTTACTCAATTTTCGACCGCGGGGCTTGGGAGCGTTCTTCCAAGCTTCTTCGAGGGCTTGGTTCATGGCTAATTCTTGCTCCTTCTCCTTCGCCTTTCGTTTCTCCTCTTCTTTTCGCTGGAGTTCCTTTCGCTTCTCTTCTTTCTTCTCCTTCTTCTGACGCTCGTATGCTTCCCAAGTGGGTGATTGACACACAGAGCGCTGCTCTTCCACATCAGGGGGGAACATGAACGCCACAGTCTTGTGAGCGGGCTTGTCGTCTGTGAGCTGCTCCGATGAAGATAATTGAGAAAGATCCTTTCCCACGGGTTTTCGGGGGATCATGTTTGGTGACTCTGAGCGCTCAGGAGCTGAGAACAGAGGAGGGGGAACAGCGGAGTAGTTTCGAACAGGTGTAGGGCCCTTCTTATCCTTGGGCACCAGCTCAAAACGCCGAGGGTGGCCTGGGCTGGGTGGTACTGAGCCACTGCTATCAGTGCATGCCGGAGATGGAGGCACAGAGCCCTGGTGTGTTCGCTGAAACTGTGCGAGTACGTCAGCCAAACCCCCCAGAACTTTGTCACTTTCTGTGCTTACATTGAGCTTCTTCTCCAGATCGAGCATTTGCTGCAAGCTATCTGAGCGAGAGCGCCCTTGAGGCGCTTGAGCAGTAAGGAGCATAATGAAAAGTCCTTTCTGCTTTTTTTGATTTGGGGTCTTGTTCACACGCTCAAGAGAACCATTGACCTAAAATTGGCGGGGGAGGTTCTGTGAGACAAGAAAATGTCGGGAGAAATTGCGCGTGAGTTGGGTTGGACAAGGTGGGGTGAGGACGATTGCTGCAGGTAAGCGCAATAATAATAAATCTGAGAACAGTTTGTCTCTGCTTCTCTTTCTCGCGGGTGTTTGCGTTTGTGTAAATATGACCGAATGCGCCCAGAAACTGCTGCGTTCGGAGCAAGGAGCTAAGGTCAAAAGCGGGTGATGATGTCTCGGGTGGTGTTTATTGGTAAATTGCTTGGAAACTTGTCATTCCAATTCGTCTCTTCTCCTTCTTTTCCTTCTGAGCAAATTGAGAAAATCTCAACGAATGCGGGAGAAATTGCAACGGATGCGGTCGTGAGTCGTTCGTTGCAAAGGCGGTGGGCAAAATGATGCGGGTATCTCGTGATGCGGTGGGATTGACTCAAGACGAGATGAGACGAGACGAGCTAAAGCTTCCCCCCGACTTTTCCCTTCTTACTGTTGTACAAGCGGGAAATAAAAAGAGGGTGGGAATTGGTGAGAGGGAATTGCTCTGTTAATATGGTGACACAAGAGCGGAAGCGTTATCGGTGAGGTCAGGTACGGGAGGAGGATGCAACGTTGGTTGGGCTCAACAACATGCAACCCATTTACATGGATATGTAGGAGATAAATTAGAAGGAGGAGAAAACAGGGATAGATTGTGAAGACGGGCAAGGGAGATTAAGTGTTGGAAGAGAGAGTCAGTGGAAAATAGAAAATTCCAGACAATTCCGCTCTGTTGAGCTCGGTTTGTATCTGGAGTGGCCCGGCCAAGCAGTGTCAGGCAATCAATCCAAACAAGCTTAGAATCAAGATGCCGATATCCAAGCTACCAAGCTGCAGGTTGGCAGTTTCTGCTTTTCTTTTCTGGGCTTACAGTAGTTTTGACTAGCTGCAGATGGCCAGTCCCAAACCAGCTGAGTAGCGGGACGGTCTGGGCCAAGGATCATGATATCTCGACCTAGCGACGGCGCATCAGGCGTGTTTGTGTGCGTGATGCGATTGTCCGTCATTGCGGGATGGCGGCATCGACTTTCTGGAGTAATCCATTGAGAAGCCTGACTGGGGTAAAATCACTGCAAGACAACCCAACAATGTCTGCATCCATCATGACTCTCAATTGTCACTGGCTATTCTGTCCCTCGATATCACTATCAATGCTTCCCAATTCTTCCCCTCACTTCTTGTCTCTTCAGCTAGACTCTGATCCTCAGCTGCAAGATGCTCGTAAGAATCAAGCAGCGGGTTTAGAATACGAACTGTCGAGGTGGGCACTAAAGACGTGCGTGGCTGAAAGTGTCATGGCCCGAATCGCGGGGCCATTGGTTCGGCACCTGCGGGACGGAGTGAGTGTGTGGCCTTACAGAGACGAGACGAGCGAATCCTTTTTTAGACTTGACAGGGATCACCAAAAATAGCAGCGCCATCATAAGGCGATCACCGTACACGAATAGAAACTTTGTCTCAGTATGGAAGGATACGAACTCTTCGACTGAGGCGATTGACGTTCTGGGGTTTAGCCGTTCTGCATGGAAGCTCGTTTAGGTCTTTTCTTCTTGTCTTTCGGGAGGAAGCGTGCGGGTAGAGAGAGCTGGGAGGAGGGCTGGCCGGTAAACCTGAACCGCTTATGCGCGATGGAGGCTGGTTGATAACGATAAAACTCAGTGTCAAGTGTAGCACAACGTGGCAGGCCTGCTCTCTCTAATTGTTCCCCTGATCCTTTGGACCAAGTTGAGTACCTATCCCAGCCTTCTGTCAATTAAATGGATGGTTATCAGAAGCAATCAGAAGCTCATGACATGTTCCAACCACCCCGCTATGAGAGATAGCGGAAGTTTGTTAGCCTCTATGATACTTCCGCTAACACACTTGAGCTGCGCGATGATGTGATCTACCAACCAATGTCTTCTCTATCGCGTAGAGTTTCTGTGTAATTGATCGGGACGGTTGGGGCCGTGCATCTGGGGCTGGAAGGTTAGACTAGACGGCGGAACGGATATAGCCCAACGACGAGCTTGGCCTGATACGATTGAGGCAACGTTGGATACCAGTCTCAGAGACTGCTCTCTATCTCATGGCTTCCACTCACCTTAACTCTCTACGACATAAAGATTATCTAGTTCAATTCCAACCACCCAGCGTCCAGAAGAGATCGAGTCAATTGCCAGCCTCAGACAATACAGCTCGGCATCGATCAGCTTCCCGAAAAGTCTTCGGAAAATACGATCCATCTAAAAGGTCTCAGTTCCGTTCTGGAAAGGTTTTCCGTTAGGTTCAGGTCTCAGTGGCCATGGCCGTCTCGTATTCTCGCATCCCCATGCCCGCGGCTGGGACCCTGCAGGAATCTGGGGCTCTGTGTAAATATAGCAAAACATCCACTCTTGTGCTTTTTGTCGACGGCCAACGCGATGCAAGACATTGTGAATGGGACATGGTTGAAGCGCCCAAATTAGATATGTAAGTCAATGATATCCTTGACTGAGATTTTAATAGATGTCTGCATTTTGGTGATGGAGGTCAAGGCAGTGGGGTTGAACTGGTGGAGCTGTTTTGGCGTGAGGTTTACCCTATATCGAGGTCGAGAGACGAGAATGTTCAATTGCTGCACCATTCATACGTGCATTAAGGTCTTTCGGAAGCGTATGTCTAATAAAAAGCCTTTCTTTGTTTTGGGTTCCCGTACTTTCAACGTCAGAGGAGTATGTAAGTTGACATAATGCATGCGTGATACAGAATACAACTGAACTCCATGGAATAGCCAAGTAAACAAGTTGGTCCCGATCAATGCAAATACATTATTCTGTATGTCATGATTGCGGATTTAGACCAAAAACCTACCATATTATTGCTCGATCATTTTCCAAGCCGACTCGAACCTCAATACTGCAGCCAAGGAGCAGAGTAAGCCCTTATTACGCCCAAAATGTTCATTGACCAGCAGAATGGCCACTAACACGATGCCGAGCCACACAACATCTTGTACCTGCGTGCCCGAATAACACGATGTAACCTTTTACACCAATCCATTAATGCTGTGATTTTCGATGAAACAACAGTATTTAGTATTGTGAGAAGGAGCCTGGCAACACAATGAATCGGCATTTTCACCATATCGTTAAGAGCTGTTCGAACTCAACCCGCTCGCCAGCTTCGTTCTCAATGACGTCACACGACATCCCTCAAAACGCGACAGAGACACTAATTTGACGAAAAGCCACCACGAGATAATCGCTGGGATCAATTAAAAGTCCTTAGCAGCAAACAGTCAAATTTCTAGCTCTTGCGTGGCTATTGTACGCCTGTTGCTACCATGCGGACGATTCCCTCCAGACACATTACATAAGCCGTCTTGATCCGCCACTCGGACCCAGTTATTCCGAGGGCATCTTATCCCCGCTCACGTGAGGGTAGCTCCTTCCGCCCACACACTAATTGACCCAAAAATCTTACCGCGCCTTCAGCCAGCCGTTCGACTCTACCATCCACATCACCACCAAGCACATCATTCATCATGGGTAAAGTTCACGGATCTCTTGCCCGTGCCGGTACGTTTGCGCCCGCCCTCACGACATTTCTGTCTCTTTCGTCGTCGCTAACATTCTCGCAGGCAAGGTCAAGTCTCAGACTCCTAAGGTACGACGACGGCACTCCCCGACATCGAAAAAAAATCCCGACGAAAAACTCGATCACTAACCATCCCGACACAATAGGTTGAGAAGCAGGAGAAGACCAAGACCCCTAAGGGTCGTGCTCTCAAGCGCCTCAAGTACACCCGTCGCTTTGTCAACGTTACCCTCACTGGTGGCAAGAGAAAGGTGAGCAGACTCGAACGTGACAGTGGAAGGAAGACAGGCGCTGACGATTCGGAAACAGATGAACCCCAACCCCGGCTCATAAACGACTCGTCAACAATCGACAGGAATTTGCGGTATCGGGAAATGTTGGCTTTCGGACACGGTTCAACACAGCAATGGTTGGCTTCACTCAGTAATGGGATGATGTGATGGATTGGGTCAGGGTCGCAAGATAGGCTGAGCCCCCTTACGAAAAAAGAATGAAAAGGAAATGGCGAAGAAGCACTACGACTCTACTCGGCGTCCGGTGTCAGTTGTCACAATACAACAAACATTTGTTCGCGCAAGGCATTTCTGCTGCAACTGTGAATGTGGGCATTTTCTGGTGAATGGGCGACGGGATCAAACTGGGTGATCTGGGGGTATCGTAGATGCTGCGAATTCTTTGGAGTTCTCGGCGAGTGACTCATGCTGATGGATGACATCTTCGACTTGTTCGTGCCTGAGGATCATGCTAATTGACGGAAATGCCAAACACCATGATTTACGTAGAACACCTCAAATTTAGCATTTCCGACGTCCAAAGCTACTGGCAAGTTCGAGACCATGACCTCCAATAGATTAATTGTGATTCGAACATGAAAGCTTTCGGTCTCATTGCTCGCATCACGTGATATCAATTCCACCTTGAACTCTGCATTCTCGCAGGTCGCTCCCGTTACTCAAACAAACAACAGCACGTTGCTCACTCTATACCGAACTTCTCTCCCCCAGACCACCCTCCGACAAAATGGCCGACGTGGAAATGGACGTTGACGTCGACGTCGAGGCGGGCTCTCCCCCTCCCCCCGCGCGAAACGAATCCGACATGCAAACACACACCAAAGCCACAGCCGTCCGCTCCATCGAAGGCTGGATCATCGTCGTAACAAACGTCCACGAAGAAGCAGACGAAGAAGCCCTACAAGATCTCTTCGGGGAATACGGCGAGATTAAAAATATGCACCTGAACCTCGACCGAAGAAGCGGTTACGTCAAGGTAAGCGCGAAAGACACATTGAACTGAGGGATGGATTGCTGATGGCCTCTAGGGATACGCGCTTATTGAGTACACGACGCTGGAGGAGGCTCGCGCTGCTATTGATGGTGCGCATAACCAGAAGTTGCTTGACCAGACGATCTCGGTGGACTTTGCGTTCGTGCGTCCTCCGCCTGGTAAGCCTGGGCGTGGACGGGGCGCTGGTGGACGGAACAGAGGACGGAGCAGGAGTCGTAGCCCTGAGGGTAAGGATCGTGAGGAGCGCGATTGAGCGAAGATCATGGGATGGAGAATAGGGCTGGATGAGAAAACGCAGAGACTTTATACATGCGTAATCGCCGACGTGCGTGGCCAGAGCACGTTGGCAGTGTAATTTTGATACACGAGGTATGTCCATTTCGCTATTTCGCTGGGAGATCATGTGCTGACACGTATGCAAGAACAGAATGAGAATAACACTGGGACACGACCCAGCCTTGGACTTGTCAAGGCATTCAATGGCGTCTTTGAACAACAGTCAGCACTTCATGAACCTATGCTCAATGTGACATGCAAATACAACTGCTTCAACGGTTGTTGTGACTTGGTAGGGTACATTTGGACAGTTATCTGATGCGGGCTTAGGGACACTTCACGCTTGGACGACAGGGCCTCACAAATATGTGATTAAAATTCTGCACACGGTATCTCGATGCGCCTAGACCGGAAGAATAGCTGATACTATCTTGGTTCTCTTCCATCGTCGAATTCTTTGCAAACCGCCTGCTACGATACTACTTTAGAAAACCCAAGTAAACGACTCCTTCACATTGAACCTCGTCGATTGTCTACACGATTAGCGCCAATCTCTAACAGCGTCGGAGGAACTTACCTGATATCCGTACTTGATGCACCAATCAACACCTTGAACGCGCCCTCCTCAGCAATCCACCCAGGAACAGTCTCATCATAATACCCAACCGCATACTTATCCAACTCGATGGTGATATGCCTCGTCTCTTCCGCTTGAAGGAACACCTTCTCAAACGCCACGAGTTCCTTTTCAGGTCGTGGCAAGCGACTCTTTTCATCGTGGACGTAGAGCTGCACGATCTCTGCACCGGCGCGGGTTCCGATGTTGGAGATGGCGAGGGTGATCTTGATCTCGCCGTCGGGAGTGAGGGTCTTTGTTGAGATCTCGGGACGGCCGTACTCGAAGGTTGTGTAGGAGAGGCCGTGGCCGAAGGGGAACAGAGGCTCGATCTTGGCGTGGTCGTAGTGTCGGTAGCCGATGTAGAGACCTTCGCCGTATAGTACTTTGTGGTTCTCGCCGGGCCAGGTGTGCCATGCTGGGGTATGTTCGATGCGCTTGGGGAATGTGCTCTGTTTGGTGTCAGCGAGGAATACACGACGAGCGGAGATCACTTACCGGAAGCTTGCCACTTGGGTTCTCAATACCGAAGAGGACATCTGCCAGGGCATTGCCCGCTTCTTGTCCTTGATACCAACCCTGGAGAATTACAGGCACTCGATCGACCCATGGCATATGGACCGGGCTGCCGGATTGGTTCACGACAACGGTCTTGGGGTTAGCTTTGACGACAGCTTCGATAAGCCTGTCCTGATTTCCATCGGCAGGAAGATCCATTGTTTGACGATCATACCCTTCCGACTCCCACTCTGCATCAACTCCCACAACAACGACAGCGACATCCGCGTCGCGAGCCGTCTGGACCGCCTGCTGGATATAATCCACCTGATCCTGCTCCTTGTAGCCGATGCGACAACCGCCGTATTTGTGCGTGATGCCGAACTGCTTCTGCTTCGAAATGGGACGAAGTTCATTCGTCATCTCCACGCGCAGCTCAACAGCTTTGTCAGCTTCCATGTCAACGTCAACAAGGTAGTCAATTGAGCCGTCAAACATCGCCTCGCCTTCTTCGGTCCAATCCCACAGATCGAGAACCAACTTGTCATTGATGAAGAGCTTTCCAGGTCCAACGCTCATGAAGCTGATGGTGTGTTTGCCTGTTGTCCTGGGCATGAGGAATGTCGTGGCCACGGCAGACCACTCGGGACCGACTTCGCTTAGCGGCGCTGAGTCCCAGAGGAAGAGATCTGTATTTGTTCGACGCTGCTTCACCACCGGGTTGCCCTCGAACTTGTCACCCGCATACCAGTCAATGTGAACGCCTGGTTTGCCCGTCTGTTCAGTGCAGTACTCAGATGCGACGGGGAGCCACTTGTGGATATGGCAACCTTGAGCGAACGAGACTTTCTGCTTGGATACCTTTCGGATGCTGTCGAGCGGAATGGTGTTGTAGTAGGGGTTCAAACTTGCGCTTCCACCACCGCCTGCAATATGTCGATTCGCGTTTGGTCCAATAACAGCGACCTTGGTAGATTGAGGACACAAAGGAAGGATATCGCCGTCGTTCTTGAGAAGCGTGAGACCTTCATGACCAGCGGTTCGGATAAGTTCCCTCGTTTCCTCACGGTCATCTTCCCGCTCCGGCGCTTCGGGCGACATGTCACCTCCCTTGAGTCGTTCTACCAGCGTGAGTACGTTCTCAGCTGCTTGGTTAATGTCCTCAATCGAAATGCGACCCTCGTTGACGGCTGTGACGAGCTTGTCGAGACGCCATTTTGAGGAGTAGGGGAATTCGATATCACATCCTGCTTCCACGGATTCGATTGACGAGTTGATGCCTCCCCAGTCTGAAACCACGGTTCTGCGACAAGTCAGTGTTATTCCATGATGTACGATGATTTTCATTACCCCTCATATCCCCACTCCCCTCGGAGAATGTCTTTCAACGTGTGCTTGTTCAGATCAGCGTGCACGCCGTTGATGAGGTTGTACGAAGTCATGACAGCCCAGGGGTTAGCCTCTCGAACAGCAATCTCAAACGGTTTCAAGTAGATCTCGCGAAGTGGACGCTCTGTGATGAGCGAGTCTATCGTCAATCTATTCGTCTCTTGCTCATTTCCAACGAAATCTATAGTCTTGTCAGCACATCCTACCAAGCTGGGTCATTGACGGTGTTTACGCTTGATGGTCGCTGCAACTCCCCTGTCTTGAAGACCCTTGATGTACTGCGCTGCTAATTTCCCAGTGAGAAGGGGGTCTTCGGAGAAAGACTCAAAGTTACGGCCGCCAAGGGGATGACGGTGCATGCAGACAGTTGGAGCGAGAAGCATTTCTGCTGATCGAGCTCGAACTTCGAGGGCTAGATGTTGTCCGACTTGGTATAGAAGATCTTTGTTCCATGTTGCCGCGAGTGAGATACCGCAAGGGAACAATGCAGCCTATACGCTCAGTTACAATCATCCTTGCAATGTCAGGCGAATATCACTGACCTTGGTGCCGCCAACAAAGATGCCACCGCGAGCACCATTTGGACCATCAGTTGTCTTGATTGAAGGGATACCCTTCTCAGGAATAGCTTTCGTTCTCCAAAAGTCCGCTGCTGTGAGAAGTGAGACCTAGAAGGGTTAGTGCATGACCACTCAAAGAACCAACAACTCATGCCTTTTCCACCAGCGTCAACCTCGCCAGCTTCTCTCTTGCTGCAGAGCGAGTATCTCTCAGATGCTGAATCTTTTGCTGTGGACTACATGGAGGAGAGTACTCCGTATCAGGAGTAGAGGGGGTGTTTGAGTCGTTCATTGTGCTACCGCAAATGCCAAAACCGTTCTGTACGATGTCGTCTTGCTACGCCTAATATACGAGGTTGAACAAAGACAGCACAGGCAAGTTGAACCGAGGTACGAAAAGAAAGAGTGTGTATCAAACGAGAAACCCAGTATGTGATAGCAGCCTCCCTTATACCATCCCATCTGCAAGCAAGGGTACGCGAGCGGCACATAAAGTCATCTGCAGCCAAGCAACATGAGGCGAACGGGATAAGCAGAAAACAGCACAATCGGTTGACTTGAGCTCGCGATCGCAGGGAACAAGGGTTCAGTGTGCATTCCGTCGAGATAGGCATCCGCTCACTAATAAGCAGTAAAGTAGACAGAGATAGCCAGCCCCGCAGCTTGTATTTAGACGGACCGGCTGAATAACCCCGATAGGGAACTTGTGTCTTTCTGTTTCAGAGATGAGAGAAACGGATGCCGGTATATACGGACCGTGAGAGCGGAAGACGACACCGGTGCTTCCGGGGGAGAAGAGAAGAGAGATAAGAAGAAAGTAAGAAACACGTGGTGCGATGAATAAGATATTAGAAGTGATGATGGTTCACATGTTTTATGCAAAGTGACACGATGTTGTGAATCGTCTTATCTTTATAATCTCAGCTGAGAGGGAACGTTCTTCTCCTTACGATTCTCATGTATGATGATGGGCGAAGCGAACCCGACAGCCTGGGACGTAGTACCTTGGACGAATCGGGAAATACGGGTCTTCGGGCCGTTATTCCCAACGTCGGTCGGAGCGCACCGCCGGGGAACTCGGAAAGACAACTAAGTCTGTATTTAAAGAACCAAACCATGACTTTTTACGTATGTGATGGAAGCCAAATGTGTCTTTTTCGTTGCAGTTGCCGTATGTGGAAGTTTCGGCACTTGGGGAGGATATCGGGCCTTGACTCAAAAGAGGATGATGGTGATGATGGGGGTTTAGGAATTAAATTCCGGGCTGCTGAATGGGGTATTTTTGGTACGAGAGCCGGTTTGAGTGCCGATGCAGGTGGAAGCAGATCATTGAGTTTACTTGTTAGTGTGTAGTTGTTTATTGATTGGAATGTTCCGTGCTATTGTCTGTCAACAACACCAATTGCCTACATATCAATGAATTGTCTATTACTAGTGACATTAAATGTTTCACATATAATATTTACTCTCATGTTTACGTCCCAATTAAGTAATGTTTCAGATATTCCGGCTCATCTAATGGATCCCCCATGCTCCGTGTGTCCTCCGGCTAAGAGGGGCCGGCTCGGCGTCCAAGGCTATCGGAAGCATCCGCTTACACGCGCCGACATCCGCACGTGTTGAACAACAATTGACACTCGCAAACTAAAACTAAACCAAGTTCACAACATCAAAGAACAATCTCATAATAAAGACCAGTGACTAACTCTATATCCGCGCATATCACAGCATGCTTCGCTCAAGGTCAAACTCATCGTACTCCCTGCAAGACCTATCTACCCGTCCCCCATCCCATCGCCCTTCTCAGACATCGGATGCAAACAGCTCAGATACAAGGCCCCGAAACAGCAACACCTCCGCGCGTGGAGATGTCTCCGCTGCGCCGCAAGAGGAAGAGGAGGTGAAGAAGAGGTCGAGGCTGGGGAGGTTCTGGCTCGAGTATGTGAGCTGCGAGGTTGACTTTTCGGCGTCGAGGGATCATCTAGGTATGTGCACCGACAGAAGCTGAGAGGAGATTGGAGGAAGATCTTTGACGGGCATGAGGAAAGGGGTCTTGTGATGTAGATGGTGAATGCATACGGGTGTGGTCCAGTTCGTGGGGTTGTGCAGTGGCTTCTGATATGCACTGACACACTGACACACTGACACAGGGGAAGGGGATATAGCTGAGGGTTGTTAACAGTACTGACGTGGGGTTATAGCCAACGAGAGAACGTTTCTGGGCTATCTTCGTACATCAGTCGCAATGTCAATGGTCGGAACGTTGGTAGCGCAGCTGTTCTCGCTGCAGCACGAGGGCCAACATCAGGCATTTGGATACTTTGTCACGGGGAAGCCTTTAGCGATGACTTGTTATTCCTTCTCGATTGGGACGATACTTCTCGGTGCGGTGCGCACTTGGAGACATCAACGGACCATGATGAGTGGGAAGGCGTTGGTTGGGGGGTTTGAGCTTCACCTTTTGGTGTTGTGCTGCATGTTGGTATGTGTCACTGAGGGGTTGGTGATGTGTGACTAACGCGTTTAGCTTCTGCTGGTGTTCTTTTCTTTTCTTCTTGCTATTGATGTTGTTAAGGGTAAGGAGCATGTTCCTACTACAACTCCTTAGTTGACGACAACGTGCCTATCGACGGAGTGCAAAGGATACGCGGCGAAAACAATGCGTACATTCAGAAACTGCTTCATTAAAGTATAGGTACACGCAAACAAGCCTACAGGTGAGTTCTTCCTATCATCTTCATACACTCTTGCTCTTGGCTATCCTCTTCTTGTCGCTCCGCTTCTTGGCTTTCTTGTGAATGCGAGCTCTGTCCTTTCGCCTACAGAGTGTTAGCCCAATACTAATGGAAGAATAGCGCACATACCCGGATACTTTGGCAGAGTTTTTATACTTGATCAAAGTCTCTTTGTATTCCTCTCCATGATCACTCGCTGGCTGCGAGGCATCCGACAGAAGCAGGTCAGACACAGTCTTTGAGTCGACGGATATCTTGTCTCCCATGTCGATGTCTGGGTCCGCCGTTGTTGGTTGATGGTCTGTAGTCTTGGAGCCTTTGATGGGCTGAAGCACAGGAGTGCTTGGAACCTTTTGTTCAAGTGTTTGCGATGTGTTGACAACATCCCAGCTTGAAGCTTCTGGCGACAGAGACATGTTCTCCGGTTCAGATTTCTGTCGACCTTGAGACAGGATCGCATCGAGCCTTATCAATCTAGCTTCGAGACTTTCGCCGCATCGAAGATAGACATCTATTGGTGCCACGACGGACGATGATGAGGAGGGACTGGGTATGGGAAGGGTACATCCATGCCCCGCGTTGGGACCATGGCGGTCTTCGATCTTTTGACTCTCAACAGGAGCGAGGGTGTTCCCTGAAGGCTCAGGATTGTCCCTGTTCACAACGATCAGTCCCCATCGACAAACAAGCCTCTCAACATACCGCTTATAAGCACTCTCCTCCAGAGAAATACTACTATCCCGTCTCGCCACACCGTTGACCCTCTCAGTCGACTCACAAGAGCCACCAACGCCAGACAACAGATGATGCATGGTAACTTAACTGATACAAACAAAGTAAGAATGCCGTTTTGCAAAGAGACGCGGGGGCCAGCTGACTAGTTATAAGGGCCTTCCAATAACAGCCAAGCACAAAGGCTCCTCCCGTTACCGACAGAGGGGAACCGGACCCGACCATCTGGGACTGGGACAGACTCGAAGTTTTGGTCCCAGCAGGTTGGGACCCGTTGCATGCACCGGAATCACATCCGCGACCGGGGAGACGAAGCTAGAAGCGAACCCGCGAGGTTGGTTCACAGGGGGGGAGGTAGATGAGGAGGAGGCTTGAAACTCGCAATTCTTGGCTGACGATCATCAATCTGGTATTTAATCCGAAAAAAGACTCAAGCGGTGAGACGGATTATTGACCACGTTAAGCATCTCCAACATAACACACTCCATCGTGAGAGCGAGAGATTTTGGGGGCCGAGTTCATGTAATCTGCCACCTTCCTCGTACAGCCTGCAGAACCGACCTGTCGGTAAAAGGGGGGTTCTTCTACCTGTACCTGTACCTGTACCGCCAGCCTGGTAGGGCGCAACCACACCAATTTGAGCTGATATGTGACGTTATTGGTTGTGTGGTGTCGGTTGGGAACACCGCTGTTTCAGGCTTTCACATGTGGAGAGACAGAGTCTGTGCAAAAGGACCTTGAAATAACAAATTACAATATGTTTGCTTTTTTGGAAAGGTTGGAGTCAGGTTGTGATGTGATGGGTTCGTTTATGATTCATGTTGAGGGGAGTTGTGATTGACGTGCAGCAGTCTTGGGCTTGGCTTACACGGAGATGAGTTGACGAGATATGAAGATACAATTCACATGAACAGACTCTTCACTCTTGTTCTTTGACAGTAAACTCATTCAATTGACCTCAATTACCCATTCCAACTCACTCTCGAATGATAATCTCTCTTCTCTCCATCTGCAACTTCACCACTCTCCCTTGCACCCCAGCTGCACAATCCCTGCTCCTCGGTTGGGGGCCTCAAAGTTAATCATCCCCCAGTTCCCGTCCCAGCCCTCGCCAGCTGAAGCCTCTACTGGTACCTACATGGTAAGTAGGTACTCACCACTCCCCAGCATCAGAAGAGCTCAAACCCTTAGACCTGCAGTACTCATCAATATTCGCATACCGCTCAGCAGTATTCTTCAAATGCCATCTTATATCCTCCACCAGCGGCAGTGGTAAACCCGGAGCCCCAACTTCTGCATTCTCACATCTCCGGCTGAAATTATGGTCATACACCTAAACCCGTTCAGTTTACATCATAAAGAAGCTGGAGAGGGGTGTAACGTACTGTGAACATTAATCTGAGATCTTTTATCTTTTCTGCCAATCTCTCTTTTTCCCATTTAGAGAGGACGGTTGAACATGCGAGCGTCGGATCATCGAGAGCCGCCATTGCTTTCCAGCATTTCTCGGCAATCTGACACCATATTAGTACACCATCTCCAACAGTCGCTGTGTTCTCACCTTGGGAAAATAATGCAGCAGATCAAAACACGATTCCCTAGACTATCCAATTCTCAGCACCCTTCTCCAAACAAGCCCATCATTCATCGCTCTTACATAAGGTCCCTCCAGCGTAAGAATCCCATCCCCCGCTCTCGCCACAACAACATGCACCCACAACATCGCAATATTAAGCTGTTCCGAATTCTGATCCCCTGACCGTGTGGTCTCAAACATGAAATCTTCAATTGCCTTGACGACGCTTCGATGGGGCAAGATGAATTCCTCTCGAGCTTTCTTTTCTTCCTCTGAGGGCGGTTTCCAACCTGGGGGAGGCCTGATGTATTTGCTGGTACCCCAGTATTTCTCTTCTCCCCCGGGTATGGCGGGAGGCCAGGTCTCGGGTCTTTGTCTGATGCATGCGATTGGTGCGATGAGGCTGAGGATGGGGAGGACGTGGGTGAGCTTCATGGTGAGGAGGGTGTGTGGCTGGTCGTGGAAGCTGTGTCTTGATGTTGGATGATGGGGACGGACTGGGCATTTGTAGTTGGGGAGACTGGCTGCGGGGATTCACATCCAATGCATCATGGTGAAATAATGGCACTTGAGAAGTGGCATGTTGATTCCTCGTCCGTCTGATTGACGCCCCCAGAAAGTCCCGTTCGTGGTCACGACCTGGCATAAAATGCCAGGTAAACTTCAGCTCTCGGCCAAAAACAACGCCACAGGCAACATCTCCAGCGAAGTAACGGGTCATGAGGGCTAAGTCAATTCAGCAGCTGGCGTCAAGACATAAGCGAAGGCTGAATGCGCTCTTGGTTGACTCGATGTCACCAAAGCAAACAAAGACAGCATGTAATACACAGATCAACACAGCACTCACTCAAAGACAATCAGTACGAACTCAATCTCTTCGCTATTTATAGCTAAACCCTTCATCAACGCCAACCGAAATGCCCAGAGCAAAGCAAACGCTCAAACATGCAATCTGATTTTATATATGCAAGAAAAAAACAGCCGCTAACACACTAACATCTCATAGCTCATCCCGAGGCACGTTAAGGTTAGGCAGTCGCATCGACCACCATCTAGGACCGACAGGAAGACCGACCCAAACTCTGTAAAGACGCGAGACCTCCGATGTAAAAACACGCCACCTGGTGATGTTAGACTTTGCTGGGCGGGGAGAGAGGTATAAACTTACAGTGCCTTGGGCGTGCGCATCCATCCCTTGAGGATGATCTTGATAGCAGCCTTGAATTGGGCCAGCTCAAAGGCAACGTGGGCCATCGTGCTGTCGTCCTTGGGACCCCTCTGTCGCAGCTCGATAAACTCCCTAACAGCATCGTCCATCTGAGGGTTCTCTTCAGCCTCCTTCTCAAACTTCTTGTTAAGCTTGTCGTTCTTGTTGAGGTCCTCAAGACCCTCCTGCTCCTTCTCCGCAAAGGCCTTCTCCTCCATCATCTGCTGGAACTGGCCAATGTTGTAGAGAGAGCTGCTGATTCGAGCGTAGGTGTTGAAGAGAGCGACTAGCTCAGTGCGCGAGAGGTATGGAACATCTTCGCTATTGTTATCCAGCTCAAAAAGGATCTTGAGAGCGGTGCCGTAACCTGCTGTTTGGAGCTTGCCCCAGAGACGACACTTGTCGCAGCCAACACAGTCCATGAGACGGCTGACGTTGCGGAAACGGTTGCGGAAGTCCTCCTTCAGAGATGGCCCTTCACCATTGACAAACATCAGGCTCTCATCGAAGATTTGAGGGACACTGGCAGCTTTCTCGGTGACCTCAAGGACCTTGGCGCGAGTGGCAGCATCCTCAGAAGCATCTCCCATACAGAACTTGTAATCCTTCTTCTGGAGATAAGGTCCAACCTTGGCGATAGCGCGTGTCATGAGCGCATAGTTGAAGTAAACATTTCCAATGCGATCAGGGAATTTATGCAGACGATGCTCGTAGCAGGACAGGTTAGGGCTCCACTCGCCAGTAGTCTGGTTCAGGAAGTCCCAGCAGAGATGAGTGCTGATACTGGCGTGCATACCGGACATGACACGGTAGAACACACGCTTCTCAAGACATTCGTCGTCTACCTCGAAGCCAGTGTTTGCGACGAACGGAGTATTGGGGTTCTCCTGCCGACGCTCCTCAAGCTGAGCCTGACGACCCGCCGCATCGAGGATCTGCTTGAAATCTTGGGCAGCAGGACCTCGGTTCCATCCCGACTGACCGAGATCGGCAGACTTGGGGAACGAGCTCTTCTGGAAACAATTCTCTCGGTAAACGGCGTCCCAGACCTGCTTGGCCCCATCGCCTGCGTATCCAGTGAATCGCTCCGGGTTTCGAACCAAGCTCACGTAATCGCCCTTTGAGCTCGCGCTCTCGTCCTCAGGAACACAGTAATCTCGCTCGTCACACTCATCATCGTACTCAAAGACACAGCTCTCGCCGACGTTCTCTCCAAGACTACCTCCAAGAGGTCGCTGGGGATGCTGACGCTGCGCCTTCTTCCCCGGATGCTTAGCACGAGGACCCTCGAGTTTACCGAGAGCATGCGCACGCCAGATCTCCGGGATATCCTCCTCGTTATCCAGCGTCTCGACCGCGCATCCAATGTTTCCGCACATGCCATTCTCGTCGTTCCAGAAGGGACATTTCTTGTGAAACAGGTTCACTCGGTAGTGCGAGAAGAAGTCGGTGTTGTGGGTGAGGTCGTCGACGGCGGGTTTGGTCAGGGTGTTGAGTTTATCGAGAGTCGCATACGAAGCGCAGGCATCGCCAACGATTGACTTGGGCGAGATCTAGAAGAACGTGTTAACGATGGCTTGCGCAGTGGCGCGGGTGGCGATAAACGTACATGGCATTCATCATTAGAACTCTCGCAAGAACCAGGTACAGCCCAGAGGGCAAACACAGAAAGATAGAATAGTCTGCTAGCAGATTTCATTGTCGCTGAAGAAGCTCAAGCGACGAGCCGATGCGTAGGTGTCAGATTGTGTGTAACGAAAGATGACAAAGCCTTGATGCTACAATCGCCAACGAGTGAAAGGCGACAGTAAAAGAGTACTATGATGTAAAAGAGAAGAAAGAAGAAAAAGGCCCGTCTTCAAAGCCGTCGTTTTGATGTAAAGAAGAAGCGACGTATGAAAGTAAGCCAGCGGCAAGTAAAGTAGACTAAAGTGGGTTGACGGCTTCGGCGGGCAGCGATGGACACTTTTCCCAAAGAGGAATGGATTCAATTGAGTCGAACGGTACTTGTAATTCAAGGGAACCAGCGACGTTGCGAGTTAAGCTCAGACAAAGAATGAATTTAATTCTTTCATGGGCTGAGAAGTGACTTGAGGCGGAGGATTTAATTATAAATAAACTTGCTCGTGTGCTACGTACGGACAGACTCATTGAAAGATGACACGCTGGCTGTTGATGTAGGTACCAACCAACCCATCCTACATGCAGAAATGCTCCGACTTCCGTGAGGCGAAGTAGTTAGAATTGATCTAGAACTCTACCGAATTATCTCTTTTCAGAACACTTTTACAGAGTATTCATTCAGTCAACAAGCTTCTCTCAGCGAGCTTCAATAAATCTCTGTAATTACTACTAACGAAGGCGCGTCACCTTGACAAGTTGAAGCAGTCACGCAGCAATAACAACAACGCAATGACTCTCCCTGGAACTTCAATTGTATGCATAATCTTAGTGTAACGGTGTAAGTGAAATCTGTCCAAAACCACCAATTACCAAGCATGTCTCCGTCTGCCGATCTGAGCTGATTTGAAAGCATCCTAGCGGATTTAGTGACAGCCTTCGGACCAAAAAAAAAGACATCAGACGATCTGCCGGGCTGTGGCTTCTAGATCAGTTCACCTAACAAAGCATTATCGTATTCCAATGACTGTTCCCAAATAATACTTATAGAT